>JAPZPB010000389.1:0-37024 GCA_037952635.1 Bryoglossum gracile | reverse complement strand
CCCCCCCCCCCCCCCCCCCCCCCCCCCCCCCCCCCCCCCCCCCCCCCCCCGGGAACCTGTTGTTGTGACGAGTCCGATTACAAGACCTTTATCGTCGACGGGTGGCGTGGCGCCTGCCCAGTATACGGCGAGTGTGGAGAGGGATATAGAGGGAGCTAGAAAAGTGCGGATGATAGTATTGTAGCGATGGGTTGTAGTTACCTCGTGGTAGATATCTGTATCTTCATCTTGTGAAGTGCCGGAGTTTGAAGAGTAATAATTACTCTTGGGTAAAGCAAAACTGAGGAAGTTCGTTACTTGTCCTACGCCGAATTCCACTCTGGAGATATTTCCAAGATCCGAAGCTAAGAGTAACACATCCTTGAACATCCGTAATACAGAGAAAGTTTCAAACCTAAAAGTTAGTAAAGGATTATTGCCTGGGAATTCATAATAGCAAGAGTGAGCGGCTTTCAAGGGAAGGGCTCACTCGATTTCCTACTTTCCTGCTCAAATACTCCAGCATCACTACCGAACCAGCACACTCTCTCAAGAACCTAGAATATTTATCAAATGCCTTCTTTCTCGCCTCTCCTGATCCGCTATATATGATTACTTCTTAACCCTCTTCTACTATCCTCAACTCCTCCTGCCACCTTTCATGAGTTTTCAGAAATTCGTTGCCTCGAAAGTCATCTGGCCAGCCATGGCCTACGAACAGCGCCTTCATAGCCTGCCACATGTTGAATTAATCTATCAAGTTCTGGTCCCAGCTGGCGGGACAGGTATGCTGGAATAGGTCTAGCCATTTGCGGTGAAATCGACATAGTTGGAAAGTCCAGCAGGAGGTTTTGCCCAAACTTGTCGGTTATACCTATCTTGCCATAGGAGTTCCTTAAGACCTTGAAGGCATCCGACCACTCTAACTAAATTAGTCTTGATCGATCATATTTGGGAAGCTGTGCGATCAATTTGGGCTTGAAATGGATTTCGAAATGCACCACCTATTTACATATATAGTCTAAAATGGCTCGTACCTGTATGATGTATATATATATATATATTGTGATTGTGCGGTAACAGCAAGGAAGAAGTGAGGTTATATACAGGAAAGTCTGTGTAGCCAGGTACAAGTGATTTAACACTATAGGTGGCTCGCCGAGTTAAATCACTTTAAATCTAGATTTTTCTAATTCTGAGAATTGCCTCCTCCCCTGTGCGAAGTTCTGATAAAGCCACAACGACAGAGTTAAATGTTGTGAGAAAGAATAGCAAAGGAATTCCGGGCTAATAAAAGTCTTTGCCAGTATTTATTTCTCGATTACACTCCCTAAACACCCATCAGTCAAGGCTTCCCAATTTCGTGAGTAGCTTTATGCAATAACCAGTAGGAGCTTTTGTAATAACCATTCCTTTGTCTCTACTAAGGCTCCACTTAACCCCATGCCCTAAGTACAAGCGTATGGCGCTAGTATATAGTAGATAACTCGCTTGGTCAACTTCCACATCCGATCTGCGAGACAAGTCGATCACAAATTCTCGATACGTTGGCGATACAACCACAACTCCCACAGCAACTCCAAGGTAGTACTTTGACTACTTGTAGCCTTGAAGTAAGTACCTTGATCCACTTGAAGTTCAACAATTATTCACACCCATATTTTTACACAATTGAAGTTCGAAGCTGACAAACTCTCCACAAAAGGTGCGACTAGATCAACCATGGCCTCGAACATGCACAGTAGTATGGCTATGTCTGCCGGGGCATCTACTAAAAGCTTAGCCTTAATCAAATACAATTCTGACGAATTGTCCTTGCCTCGCATTGCAGCAATGTCTCTAGCGGCGAAAATGTGCTATAATAGTGGCTATGGAGATTTCTGCTTTGGCCGTACGGTTGAGCTTATGAATGGCGCCTCAACCTATAATGTTGGTATCTTTGGCAAGAACGCGAAGTCTGAAGAACTAGGAGGATGGCTCAGGTAGGCTTAGGATGCCTTACCTCAATACAACGAGATACTGACATCAGATATAGAGGAAAGAAGATTGGTACTGGAGAGCTCGAACCGTTTCGGTTTTTCGACCTTCCTTTCGAGATCCAGAGCATGATCATTAAGCTATTACTTGCTCCCTTTCGCGGAAACTGGGATAATTACTCCTCCGATTCCATTGTTGTCAACCTTTCACTGTTTGTTCCTCAATACGGCGGATGTTTTATATCTAAGGATGTAGACTTTGAGTCTTTTCGCGCCAGAGCCATCGGCTTTCGCGCCAGCGGTGGTCCTCTCCACCCTGCATCCTTAGAGAGGGAAAAGCAAAGATATTTCCGGGCACAACAAGAACATCCCGGTCGCAACGGCCTTTACACAATCTACGGTGTTTCCAGATATATCGAAGCGAACGTCTGGCCGGATATTCAATTGCTACGCCAGCTTTCGAATGTTAGTTCAAGATTCAGATACCAATTAGGAGAGGAGCTGTGGAAAGGATTGATCCTAATTTGCGATTCCGACAGCGCCACGACTCTTCCACCATTCTTGCAAGATCGGCCCCTCATACGAAAATTACGGTCCCTGGAAATCGGAATCGAAATCGACCTCAAAGATAAGGGGATTTCTCTTCTCAGCCAAATATCGCGGGAGCTGAAGCTTGATGCTATGAATGTCACCCTCAAACAGTCTGTGCCCTGGGACCCCCCCGAGGATAGCGTGCTTATACACCTCGTTTCGGGGGGATATGCATGGCTCGAAATGATCAGATCCATCAACGTCAAGGAAAAGTTCGAGGTTGGCATATCCTATTTTAATCTACGGTATCTGATTCAGAGTGGTGAGGATTCTGATTATGAACGCAATGTCATTTGGGATTGTATCAGGGACAAATACGCGGAAAGACTTGTCGAGTTCCTGATGCCGCAGACTTTGCGAAAGCAGGATGCCAAGCCCTATCCGGAGAGTTGGCCATCAATTGCAGATATTCTTGTTGATGCACACTCTATATCTGGAATCGATCTTGACCTCGCTGGTATCCTTGCTGATGTACACCCTCTATCTGGAATCGATCTTGTTGGCCTCGCTAATATCCTCGGCTTGTCGGATGGAATCCAAGTTTCGGCTTTTGATTCCCTAGGGGATATATGATCTTTCATCTTAATGCCCTCGCAGCAAATTCGACTTGCTAAGCTTGAGGTGTGGTTCTTGCTTTTGAACTTGCAACTTATTCTTCGAAGCTTGCACTTGAATTTGAATGACTAAAGCAGATGAGAATAGAGAGCTGGAAGTATTGAGGGTGGCTGAATATCAGGCTGGTATTCTAAGCACAGTCTTCGTTGCCGTGGAGGTTCAGTAGTCCAGGCTTTTTTCATTTCATCTCAAGTTGCTCTCTCCCAATGAAGTAACCGCACGGGTTACGTGGTAGCAAACTGGAACTGGCAACGTGATGAGAAAATATAGATTAGACATAAATACCAATCAGAATCACAGAAACATACTTCTTGCCGGTGAAATTTAAGATGTGCTTGCACCTAAAGTTCTCATTAGAATTTGAATCAGAGAAGCTGGATCTGAATAAATCAAGTCATCCAACTCTTCTCGAGAGTAGATTTGCGCCCAGAAAAATGACCCACTCTACAACGAAACTTATAATCACCAATAAATCCGACAACCAAGTTTTCTAGCTTAACGTAGGTCTCGGAAATGGAGAAGCTATATTCGACTACAGAGGCCAGACACGCTGTGAGCGATCAGAGCATGGCCTTGATCAAATACGGCCTTTATCAGCTACCCATTCCTCGAGATGTGTTACTTAGATCCAAATATAACCTTGGGTTGCCCTCTGGATTTGGAGACGTCTGCCTGGTTTACTCTGTTTGCCTGTGAAGATTCGCAGATTGTTCGGGTTACTCCTGATTCCGGCTCAAGGCAGGCGATATTGGAGGTCCTCCCCCGAGAACAAAAAGTCTCATTCCCAAAGCTATTTGCTTCACTAACATACACCCCGTTCTCTCTGAATGAGAATCTAGGATTCTAGCCTAGCTTGACCCGTCTCTCCAGATCTCAGACATCGGCATGGTTGACTCGGTTTGTATTTTGCTTAACTGGGACATTCCCGTCATCGGATTCAGTAAGTGCTCTTCTCTTCTTTCTCCTCCGTAGCGAATCTCTGAATACTATCCTTCTGCTTATCCTAACAACCTTTTCAGTGGTTAGCTATGGTTCTAGCAAGGAACCTCGCCACAAGCGAAGGTAAAGGTTGGAACTTGGCAAAGCCTCGCGAATTGTCGAAGTAGGAGGGATGAAGCAGGAGTTTCGGGACAGAGGAATATCAATTTACTCTCAAGTCCGTACAGAAGAGAAGAACAGGAGGGAAATTATTACTAGGTTTGGAGAGAAGTGACTCGAGATCATGTAAAGCTGTGACGACAGTGGGTTGTTGTACTGGCTATTCGTGAGACGTTATCACAGCCTCCCAGATATCATGTCTTCGGCCTGCATTGACGTGGTCTGTAGCGGATTTCTCAGGGCGGCCTGAAGAGCGCTAATTCTGGACGCCTCGTTCTTGCTGATAGACTTGAAGCTCACGAGGTCTCTTTGATATACAATCGACTGACCCTGGCTTCACAGCTGGCTGTTGTTGTTGTTGTTGTTGTTGGTTAATGTAAGGTTTTGCCTGGAATAGAAGCTCATTTCCGGGGTTGCTCCTCCTAGGACCGAATTGGGAGAATGCTTGAAGACGACGAGGTCATTCTCTTTCTGTAGAGCGGAACCAGCTAAGGGGCAAATTGAATATGGAAAGAGGGGGGTTCTGCCGCTGGAACACTCGACTACCAAACAGATCACTCTCGTAGCAAGATATCCAGAACCAAAAAAAACACAATCTCAAGATACGACGCAAGAAACCTCATTAAGCAAGATCAAATATCCCTATGTTCAATCCTAGATGCTGCTTGGTATTTAATCCTGTAACTAGTGGCCCAGTCCTAATACCCAGCCTGCTGTATCCGAACTCTCGCAAGCGAATCCCAAGATCCCGTGCACCAAGCGTCAAAAGTGCTAGAAGCGCCAAACTGTAAATGCAATGCCCAAACGCCGCGCTAAACCATGCGTATCGCGTATACTCATGAATGATCTCGTAATGCGGTGATTCCTTAAAATCTCTTCCAACCCCCATCCCACGGTCCGCCTCTTGAAGCTAAGAACTCGTATCGCTTGGTGGCAAAGCAGGAAGCGGTTTCCGCACTATGCTGAAACTGGGGTGCAGATGCCCACTTGTGCCTTCATTCGGACTCCCATTCCCGACAGTGTCATCCGGTGGCGGACTAGGTAAATATCCCGAGCGATCGGTGACCTCTATCCGCGGCTGGTCTTCGTAACTGTTCCCCCCACCGGGACTAGGTTTGGAAGCCGCAGAGACAAAATCACCAGTTGTGCTGGATGAACTCTGCTGTCGACAGAAGTTGGAACCTTTCCTTCTCCAAGAATTCCGCTTGGAGGGTGGTGAAAAGGCGGGTAAGGTCTCTGGGGATGTGTTCCTCGAGGGTGTCGAGCGGAGACCACCATCGGATTCGGCGAATTCTTCCTTGGGAGTTTGGAGTGATGCTCCAGCGATGTTCAGGTCGTCTATCCCGGAAGGAGAAGCGAGAGGAAGGTCTTCTTCGTGAGAGTAAGTTGAGATAGGTGTAGGTGGACTAGCATCTCTGCTTCTGCTTCTTGAACCGGGTGTGTGCGTATCATCGGATATCTGTCGCCTATGGCCAGCCCCTAACCACTGGCTATTTGTCCTCAAGTACTCTGGACTCTCAGGCGGACTCTCGATCGGACTCTCGAGTGGGTAGCCTGAGAGATTTCGCATCTGACTGTGTGCTCTGCTTGGGATGGTCAAGATATCCAAGTTCCCGGATGCCGAGACCCGGGAGAAGATTACAAGACCAAGGCAGAGCAGTAAAAGTACAGATTGGACGATTGACATCCGTTTCTGGAAGACTACCTCATCAGCTAGGATGTTAAGTCTGCTGCTGATAGCCAAGATCTCCCGTCTTGACTCGTCTCTTTGTGACTCTAGTGAGATTATGGTACTTTGCCATATCTCATCATACTGTTGTCTGAACCCACGCAGTTCGTCAAGAACTGTAGTGTTCAGTGTGTCAAGGAAAGAAGTAGTCTTTGAAAGCTGCTTCTTCTCAACTTTGGTAAAAGCTTCTCGCAAAATTCTAGATTGCTCTTCGATGTATTGTAGTGAAAGGGTAGAATTTGTTTCGAGGAGCTGAAGGCGCCGGGAGACGGCCTTGAAGAATGACTCCTGGATTGTAGGTAGTGATGAGGACGAAGAGCTTGTGCCTGACGTCTTCGATTTAGTAGTGGTAGTTGGGGACGTGGTCGAATCTTGAGGCTTTGCTGCTGAGGCAAGGGAAGAAGACGATGCAGCAGGAGGCGCTGGAGGTTCAACTTTTGGGCTGGTACTGGTGGATGGGATTGCAACCGTAGATGGTGGCACCTTAACAGTAAAGTTCCCCACGTTTTCTGGCTTCTCAGCCTGAGAAGCCGCAGACACAATTGGGGCTGACGTGGCAGCAACAGCCTCAGACGAAGAGTTAGGACTGGATACCGGATCTGACTCGGGAGTAGACTTGATGTTCTGGGTGCTGCTCGATGCAGGTTCGGCAGACTTCTCTGGTGCTTCTGATGGGAAACACATCTCGTCAGGTATCTCAACAGAGTAGAAGCCGCGCTTCCCCCAAGGCGTCGTTGGGTCTTCAACCAAAGTAGTCAGGGTCTTGTTATCCATCACCACTACAGTCTCAGTCTTCTCCTCAAGGAGCTGAGCCTTAATCTCGGCATTCAATCTCTCCACCTCCTTTACTTCATCGGCCACAGCGTCGGGGACATACTGTTCCTCTCCACTGTCCATCTCATCCGTATCATCATCCCCACTCGCCTCAGTTTCTTTCCAACTCTCCAACATACGAGTACCATGAACTCTCACCAAAGACAGTGGACAGTAGTACTCTTTCCCAAAATGGCTCAAGAACTCTATCCTGATATACCTCGCCCAAATCTGAGGATTCTCAATCAAGAAGGCTTGTATCTCTCTAGAGTTTCTCGCCTCATATGTCCCAAGATCCTTCCACTTGTCTATCTTGACTGGGTAGCGATCACTAACGCTCACACGAAACGTCCGTATCATGCTAGAGAAAAACTCGTAGTTTGCCAAGACGAGAGTATCGATCCAAATATCCTCCTGTAAAACTATTAGCCCCTTCCTCTCACTCACAGGATAGAAAGTATATACCGAGAGCTCAATAACAATAAACTTGTTCTCCGCCGAGCACTCCGATAACATATAAGAATCTTTATTCTCAATCAAAACAGCCTTTGCATTTTTCGCTCCCTGATGCGTTTTCAGAATCGTCGCCCCCGCATCAAAACTCGCATACGAGAACCTTTCCTTACAAGTCTTCCCCGCATCTTTACTCCTATACTGATTCTTCCCCTCTGTCTCAACCTTCTCTTCCACCTCCCCCTCTTGCGTTTGCGCTATCTCCTCTTTTCCCCCTGTTCTGAAAGCACCGGAAAAGTCGAGGTCAATTTCTCCTTCGTCGCCAAAGGAGTCAAGATCGTTCTTGATGCTGTCAGAGTCTCGTTTCTTGCCATCGCCAGACCGCTTGTTCCCGATATTCGTATTGCCCTGCCCGGCTTTATCCAGGGTCTGCTTTTTCCATTCTTCGAACGAGAGGAAGGAGGCGTCGTTTAGCTCGCCAGTCTCGAGATCCGTAGCTGCTGCTGCTTCAGCAGATCCGGATGCTGCTGATGAGCCCGGAGTCGCAGAGCTTGGTGTCGAGTCTGCAGATACCGCCTCTGCCCCAGAAGCAGTCTGCGTCTCATTCCCTCCCACTGGCCCCTCGCGACTTGTACTCGGACTTCCAGTCACTGCATCTCCGCCATCTGCCTCTGCAGTCGGCTCCCCAATTCTCGAAGCAGTCGAGCTCGTCCCATTCGCGCTCCAACTACTCCTCAGGCACAGCTGGGGCAGCGTATCCGTGATATAATTAATCGTCCTCGCCTCACACGTTCCCGTTCCCAAGCCGCTGCTCAGATACGTCGCCGTCGGTTTCGGCGCAACGGTAATCGCACTCCCATGGGCAATCAGCGGAGACAGGAACAGCAAGACTGCTGTGCCCAGGACAGAGGAGCGGTGATGGGACTCTTGCGGCATGGCGGGCTACGCATCTTTGATTTCTCCTTAGGTTCGGTTCACGAGGGAGAGGGGTTGAAGTACTGTACTGTAAGCAAGGAAGAAGCCGGTTTATGGGTGAGTGGGTGAGTGGGTTGGTAGGGAGCAGGTTTTGATGAGGCTAAATTGGGAACGGGGGTTGGTGAGCAGTGAGCACAAAGCCTTTTCGCTGGGTCTGAGAAAGGACGAGAGAACGGATGAGCTGCAGGTGCGCCGGTAAGTGTTTCATATTGGCCAATTCAGGTGATGATGCACACGCGCATGAGAGCTGCAGCTTGTGTTATTCCGGTTTTGCGAAAAGGAAGCTCTACAGTACAGACGTACTGTACCTACAGCACAATAGACTACAGTAGCACTGTAGGTGAGCATTTTTCTTGCTTCTGGAAGAGAGTGGAGGATTTTACAGGAGGGGCGGGGCGGGAGAGCTTCCGCGGGCCTCACCCAGTGCATGGAGGAGCGTTACTCGTTACATGTGATTGTGAGACATGTTGGGACATTTTTATACTGTACTGTACTGTACATGTCCAAGAACTTTTGATTCTCTAATCAGCGCTTCCTTATTTCCCATTTTGAGTGTTGAAAACTATGGGGTCCCTCAGGACCCTACAAACCTCCATCTTACGGTATCGTCATGCAGTCGAGGAAGATAGATGTCTACCATCCTCTACCTTGCATCTTATCCTTAGGATCCATCGTCCCACAGTTCAACCCTACCATGGCCTCACCCAGATCCTCACTCACAGCCGCCAAAACCTTGGGATCGTTGTAGTGTGTTACAGCTTGCACGATGGCCTTTGCTCTCTTGGCCGCATTCCCGGACTTGAAGATTCCACTTCCGACAAAGACGCCGTCACACCCCAACTGCATCATGAGAGCTGCATCAGCGGGCGTTGCCACTCCACCAGCAGCGAAGTTCACAACAGGAAGACGTCCCAACTTAGCCGTCTCCTTCAACAGCTCGTAAGGGGCCTGGATCTCCTTTGCCAAAACCCTTAACTCGGGATCAGACATAACACCAGCTCTGGCGATCTCGGCATTCACGGTACGCATGTGGCGGACCGCTTCGATAACGTCTCCAGTTCCAGCCTCTCCCTTTGTACGGATCATAGCAGCCCCCTCAGAGATTCTGCGGAGAGCCTCGCCCAGGTTTCGGCAGCCGCAGACGAAGGGGACAGAGAAAGGGTGCTTTTCGACGTGGTGGGCGTGGTCGGCTGGAGTGAGGACTTCGGATTCGTCAATGTAGTCTACGCCGATTGCTTCGAGGATCTGTGATGAAAGGAGTAAGTATTGATACTAACAACGAGAAGGAAAGGGGCAGAGCAGAGAAGAGCGGGAGGTAAGAGAGAGGTCAGAACGATGGTAAGAAATGAGGGTGTTTAAGTACCTGGCACTCAACGAAATGCCCAATTCTCGCCTTCGCCATAACAGGAATCGTAACCGTCGCCATGATCTCCCTGATCATCTTTGGGTCACTCATTCTGGCAACTCCCCCTTGAGCTCTAATATCGGCTGGTACTCGCTCCAAGGCCATGACTGCTACTGCGCCGGCTTCTTCTGCTATTCTGGCCTGCCGTTAAATTCCAGTCAGCCATTGCCATGCTTCTGAGTGATCTTACTGGGAGGAATGATGACGGGTGGGGGAGAGGGAAGAGATGGGATGGGTAAGAGAGAGAAAGAGAAAGGAATAAATACCTGCTCAGCATTCACAACATCCATAATAACACCGCCCTTCAACATCCTCGCCAACCCCGTCTTGACCACAAACTTATCCTCTCCCCTATTTCCTCCACTGGCCGCAGCACTACCAGTAGGGAGTTCGGTGGCCATTTTGCTAGATTGATCGTTGATCATTGAGTATGCTTCTTGCAATGGGTTCTCTCAATTGAAGATTCAAAGAAAGATATGCAGTGGTTATGGGAGAGATGGGTACCTGATGTGTCCTGTATATAAAAGAATCAATGGATGAGTCTTACGCAGGTCACCTCAGAGCAAGAAAAAAGGAGTCCGACCGGAGCACCCTAATAAGCCCGAGAATCGACTTTTAGGGTATTTCCCGCCCTAGCCTCCTTGTCTTCTCGTCTCTTCTCACCAGAGCATCCGCCCTCCGCCCTTCCTCCAACCCCCAAAACACATTACACTCCCAGCATATTATATATAACATCCCCCAAACCGGTTCTCCTTCCTGATAAATCTCCCGGAACCGAGTACAGTAACACGCATCCATCGGGTTCCGGAGTCGGCTTGCAATGTATCAATCAACACAGGTAGAGAGAAGACAGGACCCCGCCCCCGCGCTGCCCCTCCACCACTTGACCCGGCAATAACCCCATCCAGCCGAATCTGGGGAAAAGCAAAAACCCAACACAAGCACGAGAAAAGTGTCGTGATGATGTCAGCAACTTGCTTTTCTTCGTGCAGTACTGAGTTTTTTTTTTTTGGCTTTTAGCCAAGCATACTCTATGTACTGTACTCAGTTGACTGGGTTCGTGCGAGGTTACTACTCTGTAGGCATTGCTAGCGGCCAACTCAATCTCGGTATTTGCTTTTATC
Organism: Bryoglossum gracile; assembly: GCA_037952635.1. NCBI lineage: Eukaryota > Fungi > Ascomycota > Leotiomycetes > Helotiales > Bryoglossaceae > Bryoglossum > Bryoglossum gracile. The sequence goes on along the minus strand of JAPZPB010000389.1, from coordinate 26,266 downwards.
TCTACTTTGACAAAGGTATTGCAAGTCAATTTCAATTTCAATTTCAATAATATGTTTGTTTCAAGAGCTCGCTTTCATTATTTCGTACAAGATAATTTGGCTTTCGTGCAGTACTCCTTTATCAAGGTCATCAAAAGAAGTCAACTCTTAGTCTGTCCACTTAGCCAAGCTATCGAGTCAAGGTTGTGCTCCTAAAGGGATGTAAAGCAATTTACGACGAGGACAACTCCTAAAGTTTGCTTTCTATCTATCCTCGTTATTCGGCACTTTCGAATACAAAGTGTCTCTTTCTGCTCCCCTGCCCACTGGTTCTCAACCTCCTCCCCTTCTTCCCGAAATACAAAACAAAAATATATGAACTCAGGTGGTATCAAGCAACATAAAATCATTAAGCAATCCCCATTCACATTTCCTACATATAAATTGGTCAAGTAAACAAAAAGCCTCTTTCTCAGATGTCGCCACAAACCTCCCTGTCACAAAAACACCATCACGCACCCAACCATCCCAAGCCCAATGCTACAACGCATACTCCTCGCTCCAAAACCACCCTCTCTCTGCGCCCCATTCCCAGTCGCCTGCACTGGCAGCATGCTCGTCATCCCCTTCGCATCCACAGCACTGCTGCCCTCCAGACTCGCCGTCACTAGCCTCGTACTCCTTTTCACCTCTTGACTTGAACTCGGTGTAGTAGTCACCGTCGCCTCCGAATCGGAAACCGGTTCGCCCACCACACTGATAACCACATCCTCCCCTCCCCTCGAAATATCCTGCTGCACCACTGGTGCCGCGCTGGGTAGACTCTGTATGAAACTCGTCACGCCGACGAACGTAGGGCGAGTGGAGAAGATGGGTGTGGTGAGGAGGGAGAGGGGGAAGGAGAAATACATTCTGAGAAATTTGCTAAGGGATAGTGAGAAACGAAAGACAAGGTAAAACTGACTCCTTAACTGGAGACCAAGGAGCTGGATTCCTTCGCACTAGCAAAAGTGAAGACGAGCCTCACAACGTAGAATAGAACACCTCTAGGCAATGATAGCAGAGCCTCGCCTTGGAGTCTCACTCAAGAGCCTCGTGAATGCAACGTCGCTCAACGTTCCCACGCTGCATGTTGAATCCCTCAGCCTCAAACAAATCACTGACCGCATGAGTTATCACCCAGTGTTTCCTTTCCTCCAGAGCCTCACCGTAACTCCCCTTTTCATCACAAGAAGTGTGATTCCAGCCTCCACTCATTCTCACTGTTCCACATCTCTGGCCGAGAAGTTGTAGACTCGTCCAGAGTTTTATTATGCGTGAGCTGAAGCCTGTGCCCCATGCACTCGCGACAACAGCTATTTGTATAATCTGAACTGAGGAGGCTGGAGAGAGGCGCAGAATAGCGAGTCATTAGATGTTTGTCTCACATCAGAGAGTGCCTCGATTCAGTACCCAGCATGACGAACGGGACGGGGAGAGACATTGAGGCTGAGGGCGTCGTTGGGGCGTACAGTATTTACACCACAGCCTCGTGGATGCTTTCGCGCCACTATTCCGCCAAGTGAACTGGCCGAAAAGGTCGTTTGGAAGGATCTTGGGTCTAAGTGTAATGTTGCTGCCGTGTTGCTCGTAGAAATAAGGAGTTTTGGGGAGTTGAGGAGGACTGGATCTCAGAGAAATGAATGCATCAATTCAATTGATGATCTATTAAGTCTTGTATAGCTCTCGTGCTCGTCGTCGAGTCGTGGATTTCAGCCGCAAATTGGGGGCCGTACTGAAAGGGAAAGTCGCACTGCGAACAATCCAATGGGGACAGTACCATCGGCTTCGTGGTCCAATCCAATCCAATTACAAGAATCTAAGATCTGCAAATCTTTGCTTGGAGATCCTCCCACTCCAAACCCATCAAAGATACGCGAGACCAGAAGCGCAAAACGAGGCACCCTTTCAAGTGAAGGAAGCAGAGATGACCGCACTTATGTCAATGTTCCTTTCTCTCCTCATGGTTCAACTCCTCCATTCAGACCATGGTGATGATAAAGCGTTTAAAGAGGCGTTATCGCTTGATTCTTGGTTTCTAGAAAGGGAGGTGGTATCAGCAAGGCTTGACACCTGCAATGCTCCCTCAATCCTTCCGCTTCAATCCAGGGCTCCAGTGGATACTTCTTTCTCTTTTAGTAAAACTCTTTCCTTGCAACTATCTGAATTGTTGTTTCGTTGCATGTCGTGTTGTTGAGGCTCTGGCTTCTTTGCTTTTTGGGGGGCTTTCGTTGCAAGTCGTGGGTTGAGCCTCCATATTTCGTGGTGGTTCGACTCTTTGAGATGCAAGGGAGAGGCCCAGGTTGCTGGTAAATAATTTATTTGGTGGGTTTGAAAGGAAGTGATGCGGGTTTGAGTTTGGCCTATTGTTTCTCGGGGTGTCTTCTTAAGAATGGCTTGATGGCAGCAGAGCGAGCGATTAGTTGTCGATTACCGAATCGAATCGTATCGTCTTTGGATTCTGGAATTCTTAAGATCTTGCGTTTCAGAATAGAGCAGAAGGGATGTAATGGTATTTGAGGAATTCTGTAACAGTAGTAGGATGCTTGGAGAAAAGATATGCGAATGACTTGCAGTATTCAGGATGCTAGGGAGACTTAATTGGCGTAGCGGGTTGAGGATTCAAGGTAAGATCTTACGTGTGAATTTTAATCTAATTGAAAGGATAATTAAGTCCCCTGAAATAGACAAATGGATTAGAAACAGAGGGTAATACATGGTATCCAAGTAAATATAATTGTTTTCTTCTATTCTGGGCGACTGGCTTTCAATAGGAGATCTCACTTTAACAATTGTGCACACGATACTTACCTCTTTCTAGTGAAGAAATTTAGCTAGACTACAGGACAAACACAGGACAAATGATCTTGCCCTCATGCTTGTGATCACAAACCTCTTTGCCCAAACAACAATATTGCTGTCCGTAATAGCAACTTGTTGTGGAGTCATGTCATTCGTATTTTGCCTACACGCAAACCCCTTTGATCGGCAATTCCCTACCACATCTTTCGGCATGCTCGGCCCGAGGAAGAAGAAAGCAAGGGCCTGTGCTTCTTGATATAGAAATTTGACAGTATTACTGTATTACTGGTACGACCGAGAAAGGAGAAAGGAGAAAGACAGAATGAACCTCGCCTGTGGCTTCAACTCTTAAGCCACGGTTGAGCTCAAGATAAAGTGTGCATCCCAAATAGAGACCCGGTTCGCCAAGTCTTGGCATTGAACTTTCATTTTCCAAAGATGTTCTATCAGCCATCTTGCCGGGCTTGGGACGAAAGGCTTATTTTGTGACCAACTGCGGTTAATGATGCAATCATTGTTTAGACTTTGAAGTGATACATATGACAGAGAACTTAAGCTCCGACTCGCGATAAGACTCAAAATCGTTTCAGGGACTGCGACACTGACGATTGAACGGGATGACGAATGTTGAATTCTTGAATGACGTCCTGGCTGCTGGGGAGGCGTTTGCTCAGATGGACAAGAAAGCCTCGAGTGTGTTGAAACGGAGCATGTCATCTTCTCAGACAAAACAAAACGGCTTGCAGCGAGCCTTGTTTGAGATATCCCGCGAGAGATGGTTCAGCCATTGAACAACTGGTTGGACCAACGGGACACACAGCCAGGCTTCGAGATCTTTTCCTCTTTTGTGGTGGGAGGAATCCTTGCAGGGCTGCATTTGATCAACGGGTAAGGCAGCTAATTACCAGTAAATGCCCGGGAACATGCCAAGCCGTAATCCCACAGATATAGAAAGAAGCTTTTATAGGTGGAGGGGAGGCGGAGATTCAATAGAAGATGAGATATCCGAGTGGAGTGAGTCGCTGACTCGATGTTATACTTCACAGTAACTTCTGTGCCTAATTGAAGTTTGGCCGAGGATACAGTAGGAAAAGAGGCACGTAATGTCACTCACTCACTGGTACGGAGTACTTTACAGGAAGGTGTCTCGGAGAAGTCGAGGTGCCAATGTGGCGCGCGTATTTTGTTGGTCCTGAAGGATTCGCACTGCCGCGCAGGAAGACTTAGGGATCATGTACTTTCGTAGGAGGGTTCTCTCATCTGCGCGCGTCTAAAAATACGGGCACAACTTGTACTGTCCTGTAACGACAACCTTATTGGCCACAGTAATAAATAATAAATAAGAAACAGAGAGCAATGTGTTGGCTGTGCTTTGTATCCCTTCTCACTGGTGGAAGCGGAAGTGCTTTGCAGCCCCCTAGATTCGCTTAATGCGCCACTTCTTAGTCAGCTGTCGGAGCCGACCCCTGAAGGGTGCTGGTCTTCGAAAAGGGTGACGAAGCCTCCTGTCGTGTTCCTCCATACAGACTTGCTGGACAAACAATATCTGCGTCGGCGCATCCAATAAGACAAAATCTCCAGTACTGTACTGCACAGTATCGCTGTAAAAATTCTCCCTGCCTCGGCCTGACTGCCCAATGCCCGCATCCATAGCTCAAAATAAGATTGCAACGGTGCCATCCACGGCAGTTCTCCCACTGGGAATTGGCGGCCCAGCTTCTATCTTTGAAGCTCCAGATATGCACACGAAGCCCAAAAGCCGGTAGTACACCACATCAGGAAAAAGGTCCTCCGAATTACGCGGCCATACGGCATGAGAGCGTCACTTGGTAAGAGGTGAGAGGGAGGCCAACGAGTGCGAAACACCACTCCATCTCCCTCCAGTACAAACCCTGCCAGATGAGACTGTCAGTTGAAATCTAGAGAAGGGCGGAAGACATTCGAGATTCGAGACATCAACGAGGAATTAACTGATCTCACGTGTTCGTTCATGCCTAGGAACAATAGTAATCTTACCTTCGTACAAATGTTGGAATACGGAGATAGTCTCAAGGGGACTAGGCTTGAAATCTCACCTAATCCCCACAGCCATTTTTGTCTCCCTCTGGTGCCTCTTCTTTCTTGCTCAGTCAGCTATTACTATTTACATACTGTGATTTTATCGTATTTGGAACATGCTGGCGCCGCAGGGAAAGCTGATACTGTACAGTACAGATTGCGCCCCCTCTTCCTACCGCCCACGTTCTTGACGCCTGATAAAGATTAGCAGCATCCCACATGTTGAGCTCAGAGCGATCTGATGCCCTGTTGCCCTTTTTATCTGAATATTTTGCCCACCAGTTGTCAGCAGAGTCTTGCTCTTAACCCACGGGGCCCGGCTTCCAGTCTAGGTTTCTCGGTTTGTGTGCCTCATTTATAATCCGAATAGTGCGACTGAAGTCAATTTTTTTTCTTCTGGAGCAACTCGGTATTTACTCTGTCTATTTTTCGACTTATCCTCAACTTGCAAGACCAGCTACTATTAATTTTGGCGACAATCGACAACCGACTGTTTAGTCCTTGCTTGTTCCCACTGTGCCTCTTGTTTATTCTGATAAGGACAAGATTACTATACGTAGTGGACGTACTGTACAAGTTTATTCCTGGGTTCCTTAGATCGTCACCGCCGCAGCGCCTGGGGTCGGTTTATGATCGCCGAACTGAAATAGGTCTGGTCCCGTATACAGTACGAAGTTACGGATCACACATGTGGGGAGAGGACGCGAGGCCCCTCGTCGCTCCACTCTTTTCTGAGTCCTCATCCCATATATACTTCCCTTCTTGCCCAGCCGAAAAGGCGAGGGGTCCATCATCTGTATTCTAGTTCGATATGGGAGTTGCTCAACCCTTTGCATCAATGTCCATTGGCGGTTCTTCGTCCTTAAGGACGCCGTTTATAGCTGCAGTCGTTCTTCTCTGTTTAATTTGGTCATTATTGTCATTGGATATGGCGAGTGTGAAATCCACAGTGGTATGTTCCAACTATATTGTTTTGATTGCTTGGTTTATTGACTGTGTTTAGACAACTCCAAGTGTTCAACGTATAGAAGATACTCCATCACATGCCGAGGACAAGGCGAAACTAGCACCCTTCAAGTCGATTCCAGTTATTGAACCTGTATCAGGAGTCACTACATCTGTTATCGTACCAGCTTCAACAACTTCACCACTTACTATTGCAACATCCCCAGCTCTCATCGCCGCAACTTCTGCATCACCCGAATGGGCCGACTCAACAGTAACCCCTTCTACCCGTCCTCTGATTCTCTACGCCTACTCCGAGTCCGAGACTGCTCGCCCCAACCTCGAGTACTTTCTTCGCCATGGGCTCCACAATGCCGCCGACTTTGTATTCATTCTCAATGGCGATACCGATGCCGCAGACCTCATTCCAAAACTTGCAAATATCCGCATCGTCAAACGCAAGAACGATTGCTACGACCTGGGCGCATATTCAGAGGTCTTACAAGCCAAGAATTTATACAGGAAGTACAGCAAATTCATAATGATGAACGCCAGCATCCGCGGTCCCTTCATGCCCACCTGGAGCGCAAGTTGCTGGATGGACTCCTTCCTCTCCAAAGTCACATCCGAAGTCAAGGTACGCCCTCATCTACTCCCCATGCCAAAATGATAATGATACTAACTCTCTTCTCAGCTAGTCGGCATAACAGCCAACTGCTGGCCCACCTTCCACGTCCAATCCATGATCTGGGCCACCGACCGCACTGGCATTGAAACCCTCCTCTTTCCACCACCCCATGCGCTCGCTGCACTAGCCAAGACACCCGTCCGCCTACCTGGCTCCAATGACGAAGAAGAGAAGCGCTCCGTCTCGGACTCTGCGCTCCAAAAACGCAAGGAAGAAGACCCCACTGACGACGGCTACCGCTATCTACCTGCTCCCCCAGCCGGCCACGAATCGTCAGCTTCCGTCGCCCAGCCACCGGGTATTAACGCCTGTTTCCATACCTGGGGCTCGGCTGTTGCTGCTGAGGTGAGCTCGACTTCTCTGATTCGCGCTGCGGGGTTCAAAGTCGATGTCTTGATGTCCGCATTTCACGGCGACGTCGAGTTCTACGGCGAGGGAAAAACCTGTGATGGAAACGCGGACGTCCTTTGGGCAGGCGATTATTTCGGTGGTAGCTTGAGTGTCTATGAGACGGGGTGGGTGAAGACGAATCGGAATCTGGATGAGGGAGAGATCAAACGCCAGACGAGCTGGATGGAGGGGAGGAAGTATTCGAGTTTTGATCACTGCAAGGCTTGAGTCGCTCTCGCGCTCGATGTCTTGGCACGAGAGTGGTAGCGAGATGGGAGGAGAGGAGGTAATCATCATCACAGCATTTCAGCGACTGCATTACTGGCGTTTTTTTTTGTTTTGGAGTGGAGGCATTGGGAGGCGTATGTGGAGGATTGTTGGACTGGATTTGGGTTATAAGTTGTGAGATAAGATACCACTGTGAAGATAGATAGCGGCATGTACTGTACATATATGCGTACATACTTTCGAGACGAAATATTTATTATGTTTGAACGAACCATCTGTGCTTTTGTGTCTAGAATTGGACATCTGAAGTGTGGGTAGAGAGGCACATGAGAGTGGGAATGGAAAGGAAGGGTGGTTAGGATACACTTCGCACGGTGCGTCGACATCGCCGACGGATACTTTTGCAGTATCTCATGCCACTGTCACCATCTCTATCGACAGAGTCTAGAAGCTGTGCCACCGGTTCCACGGCCGTCGTCTCATTTCCTGGAGATGATCACATTACTTCGCTCGCTGGCGCCGCAGTTATACGTACTTCAGTTATGCTTATACAGCCTAGTCTTCTCTCTGGATTGAATTGAGCACTCTTGCAAGTTGGTTGAGTGTCGTTGACGACGAAATCGGCTGTACAACCGAACATCCATCTCAAAATTAAGCAATTTCCTATCTCCGAATTCGGTACCCTACCCCCGTTGCTGCCCACGCGTCCACGGACCCAGCTCCGTCGCCAACTCTCCAGGTTACTCTACCAAGTCATCAAATTCATTTCCTATTATCCGTCGTCCTGACTCCCGGTATGAGCTGTAGATTGTGAAATATTTATCTAATAGACTACTATTCGGCTTCAGCTCTACCGCAGCAAGTCATCTACCTATCTAACACGTTACTCTGCGTTGTTTTATTCCGGGAATTCAGGATGTTGGCCCTGGGAGGGCTGAGCGGGCATGAATAGCCCATCTTGAATTCTCACGTACTGTACTATACCGGTGCCGTATTACTGCATCCGCATGACGCCTGTTCACTGGCTCGCGAGTGCGCTGTATATAGCCGCCAGGCTCACGGGAAGCGAGAGGGGTGGTTAGTACTGTAAGATCGGAAATGAGATTAGATTTGGGAGGTAGGGCTACGGCGCTGTGTTTGATGTTTAGATTTGAGGGCGACGGCGAGGATTGGGAGGCGTATGCTTGTGCTGGGGTCACTTTGACGGTGGAGATTCTCTAAGATATGTACTGTACGTACTGTACTGTACAGTACGTAGTCCCTGGGTTCGGTTTATTCCCAACGTCTTGCAAGCTCTAAGGAGAGGAGAGGAGAGGAGAATAATATACCTGGTTTGATCAAGGAATCAGAACAACTATTTTCTAGAGACTCACTATTGTAACTTTGAGTGAGAGGCATCAAAACGTACCTCGTCAATACCGAACCCAAATATTCTTCTCTAGTCGATAGATGGTTGGTTGTTGGCAAAACGCTGACTGATTTGAACTATTAAGTTACCTAGAATGTTTCACAACCAAGTACTGTACTTGGACTTTGGAGAACTTTTAATCGAGGAAATGACAGTTGAACTGTTTTGGGTGTTTCTTTTTGGAACAAAGTTGAGTAGTTAAGTGACTTGACAGCTTAGAGATCATAAAATCCAACCTCTTCCCATTGAAAAGAGGGCTTGAAACTTCAAGGCGACTGGATATTTTGCTCGGATACAGAAAGCGACTTTGAGTACTGACCTAGATTTTCTACCAATCTACCCTGGAAAGACAGAAACATGGTTCAAATATCAAAACTCTAGTCTTCAACATAATAAGTAATAAGCAGTATTCTAACAGCAAGATGAAACTGGCGAGTCAGAACTCAAGACTCGACTTTTGTAGCAAGTGGCTGACATCGGGATATCATTTGAGATCTAGTTGAACTCTCTAGCTGACCCCGCCATAGCATTTGAACACACGCCAAGCCCCCGGATTTCTCTGCATCCAAAGTACAGAAACAGATACAACCAAATTCCTTCAAAGATTGAACCTCGTCCTTTGCTTCTCCATCCCCGCCTTCCACTGCCACTGCACCGCATCATCCCCCTCGCTCCCTGCCCGTCCCACACCCTTATCCACCCTCCTCAACTTCAGCGTAAACCTCGGCCCTAACTCCTGCAACCCAGCTCTTATACCCTCTACTCCCTCTACTACCTTCCCATCCGGCCCTACCACGCTCTTTTCCGTCTCCCTCTTGTCCCTGAAAACATATCTGTGTCTCCGGAGGAAGATGTAATCTCTCTGGTTATGCAACGTAACGACTTGTCTGCCCTGTAATTCCGGCTGGGGAGGGAAAAGAGTTAGGAAAAGGCGAGCAGTGAGTAAACCGAGGGGAGTGCGGAAGTTATTTAAGATTAATTCTGGATAATGATTTGTCGGGTTTCCATGTCCGGGTAATTTCTTCCCCTCAACCCAGTTCTTAATGGAGAAATGACAAGTTGGCCCAGATGGTAAATGGACGATGGTGAGACCAGTAGGAACTTTCTGGTCTTCTTTAAGGAGCACCACGGATGTGTATTCTCTATTCGCTGCGAATTTGGAGATTTCACGTAGGGAGAATTTGTGGCTGTAGCGGTGGGCGGACCGAGGGACGTAGTTACTGTTTGGGAAGAGGGTGGTGAGGAGATGGGCTTCGTGGTGGAGGGTCGAGTTTAGAGAGGTGGTGATTAGGATCTTGGGGACGGGGGGAGGGGTGTCGGTGAAGAGGGTAGGGAATTTGAGGGCGAGTGATGAGGGCGTGAGGTCGAGATTCGTAGATGTTGTAGAAGCTGCTGTGGACGAAGCTCTTGGTCGTGGCTTAAGTGCTTTCTCTTCTTCGTCTTCGTTCTCTGACTCCGAGTCTAGCATACTGTCTGCGTCGTCATCAACAGCTTCTTCCTCGATTGGTTCTACCACTGAAGCTTCTGCCTCTTCGATGCGCCGTCTCTTCAATTGCTCCACATCCACACTGACTCCCAACCCATCGCCATCAACATCGTCCCATATTCGTTTTTTGTCAATTGTTTGTGGTACGTTCTTTGCTAATCGCTCTCGTCGCAGCTCCGGGTCCTTGTCTTCTTCTCGTTTACGTTTGAAGCGCTCATCTCTCCGGAGACTGTCGCGGGCTTTCTTTTGCTTGACGTGGAGATCTTGACGCTTAAATTTGTTTCCGGTCTTGAATGGCAATGCTGCCTTATTGGAGACGGGTTTTACTCGTTTTGATCCCATTTTGTGTGTTGCGGGGTAGATGAGCTTTCAAAGTCTGATTCTCAAGAAACTTTTATTTCAGTGGCTTTTCTGCCGGTGGCTTGCGGGCGGTGAGCGCCCAAAGCGAGCGAGGCTGGAGACGCAAAGAGTCATAGAACAATTCGAAACGAACTTCTAGATCTTATCCTTCGGATAAATTGCTTGTTATCTGGTGACTCAGACCTCAATTGGATGAGTCTAAAGTGAATGCGGCCCTTTTGCAGCTTCTTAGGAACTGCTGGTATTCTGCAAAGGTCTTTCACAAGCTCCCCACGATACCAACGACACACACTCACCCGCTGCTTTTCTGCCACGCAACAAAACTCCAAATACCAGACCCCCGCGCGATCACAAAAACAAACAGCGCCCACGATGACTTCCACTACGATGAAGGGCCAGCCCCTTGACCGTCCGATTCTCGATTCCATGCTGCGGCGGCGCATGTTCTACACTCCTTCTTTCGAAATATATGGTGGTATTGCTGGTCTTTACGATTATGGGCCACCGGGTTGTGCGCTGCAAGCCAACGTCATTGACGTTTGGCGCAAGCACTTCGTTCTCGAGGAGGATATGTTGGAGGTCGATTGTACGGCTTTGACTCCTGGGGAGGTCTTGAAGACAAGTGGGCACGTAGACAAGTTTGCAGACTGGATGTGCAAAGACCCCAAGAACGGCGATATTATTCGGGCGGATCACTTCGTGGAGGAAATCTTAGAGGGCAGATTGAAGGGCGATAAGGAAGCTAGAGGTGTGAAGGTTGAGGAGAAGGAGCAGGATCCCAAAAAGAAGAAGAAGAAGATTAAGGGTGCTACTGAAGCTGTTAAGCTTGACGATGCGGTTGTTACGGAATACGAGGAGATTTTGGCAAAGGTACGGTTCTACTGCTGTCCAGAGGATGAAGTACTGACTAAAAAAGATTGACAACTACAATGGTGCGGAGTTGGGCGAGTTGATCGCCAAATACGACATGAAGAACCCCGCTACAGGTGTCCAGCCCTCCCCTCCAGTAGCCTTCAATCTCATGTTCCAAACGACTATCGGCCCCAGCAGCAATGTCCCAGGCTATCTTCGCCCAGAAACTGCTCAAGGCCAATTCTTGAACTTTGCCAAGCTTCTTGAATATAACCAACAGCAAATGCCCTTCGCCTCTGCCTCCATTGGTAAATCTTATAGAAACGAAATCTCCCCTAGATCCGGTCTCCTTCGTGTCCGTGAATTCTTGATGGCCGAGATTGAACATTATGTGGACCCTAAGGGTGGGAAGAAGCATGATCGATTTGAGCAGGTCAAAGACGTCGAGCTTGTCTTGTTGAACCGTCACACTCAACTTGCTGGCAAGACCAACGTTGAGAAGGTTGCAATCGGCAAAGCTGTTGCTGACGGCACTGTTGATAACGAAACTCTGGGCTACTTCTTAGCCAGAATCCATCTGTTCTTGGAGAAGATCGGTGTTGATCAGTCTAAGATTAGATTCAGACAACATATGGCGAACGAGATGGCTCACTACGCAGCCGACTGCTGGGATGCCGAATTGCTCAGTAGTTACGGCTGGATTGAGTGCGTTGGCTGTGCAGACAGAAGTGCCTACGATTTGACTGTCCACGCCAAGAAGACTGGTGCGTCATTGATGGTTCGCGAGAGACTCGATACGCCGATCTCTGTTGAGGAATGGCAAATCGACCTCGACAAGAAGAAGTTTGGTCCACATTTCAAGAAGGATGGCAAGGCAGTTGAGGCAGCTGTCGAAGCTCTCTCCCAGGAAAAGAGAGAAACCTTGGCATCAGAACTCAAGGCCGATGGCAAGATCACTATTGAAGTCGCCGGCGTTGGTTCCGGCAAAGTTGAGATTTCTAAGGATTTGATCGTTATCGAGCGCCGTACACGTACCGAGAACACAAGAGAATACACGCCTAATGTTATTGAGCCTTCATTCGGGATTGGCAGAATCCTCTATTGCTTGATGGAGCATGTGTACTGGACCCGTGGCGGTGATGGTGGCGATGAAGCCCGTAGTGTAAGTTCCCCTTTCCAAAATTTCCCCTGCCCACACGTTTTCCCGCTAATGCAAACCAGGTCCTCTCGTTCCCCCCCACCGTCGCCCCCACAAAAGTCCTCCTCGTCCCCCTCTCCTCCCACGAATCCTTCAAACCCCTCCTCAAATACATGTCCCTCAAGCTCCGCTCTCTCGGTGTCTCCTCGCGTGTCGACGACTCCTCCGCCTCCATCGGGAAGCGCTATTCGCGTAACGACGAGCTGGGTACTCCGCTCGGCATTACTATTGATTTCCAGAGCGTGAAGGACAAGACTTATACTCTGAGAGATAGAGATTCGACGAAACAGGTTAGGGCAGATGAGGAGACGATCTTGAAGGCTATTAAGAGTTTGGTCGAGGGCGAGAAAACCTGGGCTGATGTAGAGAAAGAGTTGCCTGCTTTTGAGGGGCAGGAGGTTGAGCCTATTGCGATTCCTATCCGTTAGGAAGAAGTGGAATAGCGGCTTCAGCGATCTAAATTTTGACCGTGGACGTTGAAGACCTCTGGTACCGCAGGAGGAAAAAGCGAGTCTAAGTGTAACCAACGTTCTCGATTCCTGGCTCAGGATCCTTCTAGACTTGATCTTGAATTCCCCTGAAAAAGTAGAGATCCATGAACATATATTGCTTTAACCTTATCCACTCGTGCCATTCCCATACAACAGCAAGCAAGCTAATGTCCAAATTCGTCATTGATACTACCTCTTCCGATCACCTACTATTCCAACAAGACATCATATGCCAGTCAACCTGATTCTCACCACCAAGATCAACGCAAATTCTTGGTCCCGAGTCAGTCATCGACTTCAAAGTTCAATATAACTAATCAATCACTCAAGTCAACGTGAAACGCTACTTGGTTCCTGGCTCCCATCTCACGAATGGTAACTTGTGAGTGAGTAAGTAAGTAAGTAAGTAAGTAAGTGGGTATTGCGGGAAAGGAGCAGAGAAGGTTGTCTGGATTCGAATTTGAATTGTGAGGGAGTAGTAACGAGTAAGCCGCGCTGTGAGCAGGGGAGTGGGGATGGAGAATTAATCAGTCGCTCGCTCACTCACTGACGGCGATTTGGCCTAGCGAGAATGGAGGGAGGGAGGGAGGTGAATAAGATGATGTGGATTTTTGAGCTGGGGTTTGGGTTTGGGTTTGGGTTTGGGCGAATCTTAGTAAGGACCTCTAGTGCTGCGCTTCTTTTTCACTTGGTCTGGGATAATCGCTTGGTGTTGTCTTCTCTTTTCTGGTAGGTTCATTACTCTTATTGTTTGAGCCGAGTACCGTGCACGCACTTGCATTCCGCTATTTCTCTTCGCGGCAGCTCGTCGTTGCACTGATGGACGACATGAGGCGACTAGCTCATATTCTTGCAGTGGGGCTCATTTTGTTAGGACTCTAGGAGGGGTATGAATAGTGGAGGTGCGGCAGGTTCTTGGGTAGATATCTGGCAGCTATCTGATGGGCGGGACAAAGCCAGGGTTGAGATAGCCGCTCGACGCGGGGGATTAATAGGGAGTCTTGTGAGCTGGATCTGGATGGAGGGGTCTTGACGATACAGCAAGTAAAATAGTGAACTAGTATGAGATACGGAAATGCGAGGTCACTGAAGCCTTAAATTGCAACAAAAAAAAAGAGTGAAAATTCAGGAAGTAGAAAATTCGTGATTGAATACTGGGATCTGAGACTAATCGAGGGTCCTGGTGGTCCAGTGAATAAATGACACATATAATTTAGAGAAAATGAATTGCATAATGTGACAAGGTAGAGTGGTTTACTCAAGTTTGACCAACTTGGAAAGCTTTCTCGAGCGATGGTAGTGTGAGGAGTAAAAATGAAGTTGCAAAAAGCGATTCCAGAAAAGGACAACAACCATCTGAAGAAGCACCAAGCCAAACCCCTTGAACGCCCTCTCCAGCTTCCAGAAGGCTCCAAGTTACACCCGCTGTGCTGCGGTGCGGTGCGGTGCAGCCGGAGTTGATCTCAGTGCCCGCCGGCCTGCACAGAAACAAGTTCCCGGCTTTGGGATCTGCTTCTGATCCCGCTCGCATAAGAGCCATGCAGTGAGTGACCCCATTTAGGTGAATCATGTCAGTCGTACGAAAGAAGACAAGGAAGAGAAGGACGAAGTGTAAAAAGGCAAAAGCGGACACTGACCAGAGATATATAGTAAGTGCTGCGTTATCACGATGGTGGTGATACTACTATAGTACTGTAGATACGGTAAGTACTGTACAGTAGGATGGTTCTGCGACAGGCGGCTGTGAACTGGCCCACTTATTGAAAACATCAGGGAGAGACGGGTTTTTGTTTCATGGCGATGGCAGCTGAGGGAGGGAATACAGGTGGAGTAGAGTACAGTACAGTATCGCCGTGTGTGCAATGTGCTTTTCCCGCTTCTTCACCAAGCCTTTCCCACAACTTTTGACGGAAAAAGCTCCCATGAAGAACCAAGGTGTTACTTGTTGGAGTGATAAAAATGGTGTATTATATTCGAGAGTCGGACGCAAGATGGAAAAGGGAGCACCTCGGGAGGACGATAGATAGATACTTGTACAATACAATACAGTGGTGTTACTATTGTACCCCTTTCTGAAACCCAGCGACGGTAGAGCATAAATAGCTCCCACTTCGCCTTGACCATGATGACCTTGAAATCTTATTAGATAAGCACCGCATCGCATCTCACTCAATGAAGTTAGCGCAGCCCTAACAATAGATGCAAGCTTTCTCTATAAGGCAAAGGATTATCTCTTATTAGCTATGTTTGATGAGGGTTGTGGATGGACGGACTGAGGGATTATGTAGAGGAGAGGAGAGGAGTAGAGTAGAGTAGAGTAGAGTAGAGTAGAGTAGTAATTGTGACTCGCATTAAACTTCCATTGCTCCGCTCTGATATTCCCGACTCCAAGTTATAGTTCCTGCAAAAGCCCATAGCCAACGTCATGACTAGTTAATGATAGAGCATAATAATGAAGTGCTGGAACTTGCTAGTAAATATTCAATAAGAGCCTCTTGTAAACCTTTGTCCTCTTCATCCCCTCTCTATCCTCCCAATTACCAACTGTCCAAGTCCAAGTCCAAGTCCAAGTTCAAGTCCAAAATAATACCATTACCAATACCAATGCCAATACAAATACCGGAATCAATACCTCCCACTCCCTCCACACTCCTTTTTACACTTCCCAAAACCTTCACTGTGGAAACTTACTTGTACAGTACATGCCCAGCCGGGATTTACTTCGTTTGAACCAGCCCCTAGCCACAAAGAAAGCGCACTACTTTAGCGCCGAATTAGCGCCGGGCTAGCGCCATTTCGCTTCGCTATCGAAGGATCGAAGATGCGATGCTCGCCCTTCTAAACCTTCGAAACCTTCGAAACCCGAGACAAGGTCTACCACAATCAACATCTCGACTTCACGACGTCGACGGCCTCCTCCTCATCAGATTGTCTGGATTACCCCCCAAGACTACCTGCCTTGGTGGTTACCCAGCGTTTAATTCTGTCGGACGCTGCGCGGTTCGATTCTGCTGTATAGCACGCTGAGCCTGAACAGCCATTTCAGTTGTGATTCCGCCTACGCAGCAGACCCGACCGCTCATTAATCTGACTGGTTAGTGACAACCCCACTCGACTCCTTTCTATGAGTGTGAATACCTTCGATCTATGCCAGAACAGTCAGAGGTTGCTAGCGGGATTCTTTGCTAATATAAATCGCGTCCCAGATCGATCTACCATTTCCTTTACCATACCCCGCAGCCGAACTTCCAACTCCACTGCACTCCCAAGCAACATAACAAAAACAAAAATACATCAACAATCCTAGTGTAATTGTGTGAAATCAGCAAAGATGGCTTCACAAAACAGGTACGTTGCGCTCTTCTTTGTCCGACCACGACTTGTTACAACATCTGGAAACACGGGGATTTGAAGGTGGATCAGTCTGAATCGTTCATGTTCTCAGGGGGCTGGACTCTAGACTCAGTCCCACTCAACAATAACCCTTCCCTCCTATTATTTTCAACACCACGACGCGACTTGGCCTTGGACTTGAACTTGAACTTGAACTTGAACTTGGTGCAGTCACTTGGACTTGGATGCGATGGCTGACTATTCCCCTGCATATAGCATATACACTCCTGGCCAGTTCATGAACCCTGGACCAGCTCCCCGACCTCCAACCAACCAACCCCGACTCAACCTCACCCCCTCAACCGCAAACCTCCCTGGAAACATGTCGCAGATGAGCTTAAACTCCATGACTTCTCCAATGGCCCGAAGCGTGACTTCTGGCTCCACGTCAACGTATAGCGGCTCAGTCGTCTCTCTACCACTAGCCAAGGCGAACATGGATAACATGGGCGGAGTTGCGGTAATCAAGCAGGGCTGGGCTTCAGTCAAGGAAGGAAAGAACTTCATCAACCCTTGGAAGAACAAGTATTTGATCTTGAGAAAGGAGGTTCTTGATTTTCACAAGACAGAAGGTGCCAAGGTGTCATACAGTATCCAACTGAAGGATGTCTTGGGAGTCGCGAGAGTAGAGGCTGCTGGAACCATGTTCGAGATCAAGCGCTCTAGTAACGGAAGTTCGACCAGCCCGGGGGATGATGATGGTGTTTGTAAGAGTCTTCAAGTCAGAGTCAAGGGAGATGAGGATCTGTATGAATGGATCGACTTCATCTATGCTCGATGCCCCGGTATGGGAGGTGTCAGCAACCCGACAAACTTCGCCCACGCGGTTCATGTTGGTTTTGATCCTAATACCGGCGAGTTTGTTGGTCTCCCAGACGAGTGGTCCAAGTTGCTTAACTCCTCTGCCATCACCAAGGAAGATTATGAGCGCAACCCCCAGGCCGTTTTCGAGGTCTTGGAGTTCTACTCGGACATCACCAAGCGTGCTCAAAACCCTGGCCAATTTCCCAGCTTGACTCCTACTCCTCCTGCTCTTAGCCAGATGCAAAACAAGCAGCTTGGTTATGGTGGTGGTACCAATGTCGCTCCTCCTCGCCCAACCCAACAAACACAACGAAACCCAAGCTTTGGTACCCCAAGCAATGCTCCGCGTCGCCCAACTCCTCCCGAGTCATCCCAACAACGCCAGCAGATGCAGGCAATGGCTTCGAACTACGTTGACCCTCAAACACGTGAGGAGCAACGCCAAAAGCAGCTCGAGGCACAACGCCAACGTGACCGTGATACCGAAGACCAAAACCGTCGCGACATGGAGGCTTACAATTCTTCTTTGCCCAAGACAAGACCGACAATTGCTCAGCAAGAGGTTGGTGGCTTCAGTGGTGGCCAGAGCACTGAGAGATATAACCCCTCCAGAGCTCCTCCCCCTGCCCCTAGACAAGCCCCCCCTGCGCAAGCACCCGCTTCCCTACGCACCCAAAGACAGGCCCCATCTGCACCTACCCCTAGCAATGGTCCTCGTCCTCAAGTCGCTACTCAACAAAGCTCGTCTCAAGTCTCTCGTGACCAGAACGGCGATGTTCGATCTCCTCAAAACGGCCAACGCCCTCAAGAGCCTAGATACCAAAACGGTCCTAATGGTTCCCAGCCTGCTCGTGCCCCTCAACAAAACCCTCCTCCATCTCGATTACCCGCTCCTGTTGGCCAGGTCAAGCCTCTCAATGTTGCTAAGCCTGCTCCCACTCAAAACGGTATTCAACAAAATGATGCTGTCAAGGCTGCTGAAGCTGCTTTGACGGCCAAGCCCCCGGCTGAGCAGCGCTCTAAGGACGTTCGCATGTCTACCATGTCCGAGAGTGAGGTTATGGCCAAGTTGAAGGAGGCTGTCTCGAAGGATGACCCCAACATGTCATACTCCAAGCAAAAGAAGATTGGTCAAGGTGCTTCTGGTTCCGTCTATGTCGCCAAGGTCAAGGAGAACCCGTTGTCCCCTGTTGCTCGTGAGGTCCTGCGCCAACAAGGTAGCAAGGCTCAAGTCGCCATCAAGCAGATGGATCTTGCGCACCAACCCAGAAAGGAGTTGATCGTGAACGAGATCATGGTTATGAAGGACTCGAAGCACCCCAACATTGTCAACTTCTTGGACGCCTTCTTGAAGAACAACAACCAAGAGCTCTGGGTTGTCATGGAGTACATGGAGGGAGGTGCTTTGACTGATGTTATCGACAACAACCCCAGCATCACCGAGGATCAAATTTCAACGATCTGTCTTGAGGTATGCCACTTGACTACTTCTCACTGGAAACAACTAACAATTTTAGACTTGCCGTGGACTCGAGCACTTGCATGCGCAATCCATCATTCATCGTGATATCAAGTCCGATAACGTTCTCCTTGATGCGCGTGGAAATGTCAAGATCAGTAGGTTCATGAGCCGTTTTCGTGTCCCCCCTGGCTAACGATTTTACTAGCCGATTTCGGTTTCTGTGCTAAGCTCACGGAGTCCAAGTCCAAGCGTGCTACCATGGTCGGAACGCCTTATTGGATGGCTCCCGAAGTCGTTAAGCAAAAGGAGTATGGTCCCAAGGTTGATATCTGGTCTTTGGGTATCATGGCTATTGAGATGATTGAGTCCGAACCCCCGTACTTGAATGAGGAGCCCCTCAAGGCGCTTTATTTGATTGCGACCAACGGTACCCCTCGCCTCAAGAAGCCCGAGAAGCTGAGCAAGGAGCTGAAGGCTTTCTTGTCGGTTTGTCTCTGTGTTGACATCAGATCAAGAGCCTCGGCTGCCGAGCTCCTTCAACACGACTTCCTCAAGCATGGCTGTGCTCTTGGTAGCTTGGCTGAGCTTCTCAACTTCAGAAAGCACGCCAAGTAATCGACTCTTACACAGCGCATCGAAAAGTTCTTACAAGTTGCTTTATAATGGATATCTGGAAGATTGGGGGAGTTTTTGCTTCTTTTACGCTTCTCTGCATACGATTCCCGTTGGTCACCGTACATACCGACCGACCTGAATTCCCCGGCGTTGGTGGCTGAATTTTCTCGTGTTTACAATCGAATTTGTCCGGATGACCTAACAATACTTTTGCGCCACGGCGAATCCAGCAGTTTATAAAGCGTTCTTTGTTCTTGTTTCTACGGAGGGACGAAAATTCATACAGGCGGAAAGAGCACAGATGAGAACGCGAAAGAGAGAATTCATGAAATGAGGTATGCCGGAATATGATTCGAAATGGGCTGGGATAGCTTTTGTTGCATTTTTCTCTCGAGTCTCATGGAGCTTAGCTCAGTGCGTTTGTCTTCAGATGGTGCGGTTATGATGTTGAGGATTTTCTCGGTGGTCAAATTTGTTGATGTTGATTTTGACGTCTCTGGCGATTGGGAGGGGATTCTGATGAAACAGACGAACGAACGAGAGATTTGATGATTCTGATTGTAACTGAAGATAACGGAGAGATGGTTGCTATGATATGATGACAGAGAGGTGGAGTTACATGGCGTTAGTGTCATAGAATTCATGCAAAAGACTCGGAAATAATCTTCGTTCCTTAGCTTGGGTTGCCTGAGAGTGGTCTTGAAGAATGATATGGGACAGCTCCATTCCCCCTCCCTTTGAAGAATGACTTGAGCCTCACCCCTCTACCCCTTAATGCACAAACAAACATGCATCAAAACACACACACATTCAAGCCTCTGACAAAGATCTGAATCAAAAATAATACTAGACGCTCCGCCAATCTATCTATCTGCCTTCTCCCGTGTCCCCAGCCCGTTTTAGCCTAGGGAACCTCAGCCCAAAATCTGTCCCACGAACTCCTCTCTGATTCGTCCCCGTCAACTGCAGCTCCAACAGGGATTGCGCATCAGAGCTCAGCTGTGCCAACCTGTCTTTCTACCTCGTCCCTCGTCATTGTTGAGTAACAAGCTCCCTCACTCACTCTCTCACTCACTCACTCACTCACTCGCACACACTCTCTCCCGTTCCTTTCTTGAGCTGAGCCCGAACACGGTTCTGCCCATTGTCTAGCTCGTAAAAGAGAAAGTAAGATTACTTGCGCCAGGGAAGACACAGCAAAGAACTCCGGTCCGGGAACAGAACACCCAAAATGGCGCCTCTAATCCCCTCCGCTAAGACGACACTCTCATACCCGCTCTATGCATGCGATTTCGACCCGTTTGATTCGAATAGATTGGTGGTAGGTGGTGGAGGTGGTGCGGGCAGGAGCGGTGTTGGGAATAAAATCGTATATACCCCTCCCAGCCAGCACTTTTACATATTAACAACCCTCTAGACACTCCTGGACACCTCTAACCCCTTAGAACTTGTCGAGGCCGGCGAGGTCGACTTAAATAAAGACGAAGACAACGTTACAAGCCTAGCTGTGGCGTCGGAAGGAAGGAAGACGCTGGTGTACGCGGGTGTGAACTCCAGTGTTGCGGATATGGAAAAGGGCGATAATAAGCACTTCAGGGTTTTCGGGATAGAAACTGCGTCTACGAAAGGGAAGGGCAAGAAGAAAATGGAGGCTGGAGAGAAGGGCCTGGCGAATAAGATTAGTGAGATTCTAAGGACGAAAATATTTGATGGGAAGGAGAAGGATTTATATCAACGGATTACGAGACTCAGCAAGCCGTATCCGGGACAGAGTCAGTTGGTGGCTGTGGCTACCGGACTGGCGAGGAAGGCGGAACTCAAGGTCTTTGAAGCTGGACTGAGGGGCTTGGTTGCGAAGGGAGCAGTGCAGGGGAAAGAGGCTGTGGATGTGGATTTCTGCCAAACTGGGAACGAGGAATTCCTATTCGCCTACTGCAATGACCACGATATCTACCTCCAAACCATCACCACGGGATCCAAGTCTATAACAGAGGAGGCCAAGGAGATGGAATGCGTATTCATCACCCCCGCCTCCCGCACCAACGAGAAACCCACAATCCCCACCTTCCGCGCTATGAGATTCTTAACAAAAGAGTTCGTTCTCATGCTAACAAACATCCACTCAAATGGCGGAGTAGTGCTACAAATCTTCCGCCTCCCTCCCTCAGGCAAAGGCCAATGTCGACTCGCGCAAAGCTACAGACTTCCCTCAAGCATCAAGAAAGCCACCGGCCTCACAGTCGCCAACCTCACACCCCCTCTTGCCCCCGGAGGAGATCAGGAATACACGCAGTTTGTGATCGCGGTTGCGGGCCACGATATCTCGCTTAGTCTGTTCAAAGTCGATCTTGCGGTCGAGAAAAAGGTGACTATGATTACGGGAATTAAACCGTTTAGGAAGTTTGGGGCCGTTCATCCGTTGCAGATTACGGGGTTGTGTTTCTCGAATTTCACACCGCCGGAATGGCCGGTTACGGCGAGCACGCCGCCGCAGAATTTGAAGTTGGCGAGTGTAGGGGTGAGTAATACTGTCGTCGTACACACATTACCTCTTTTCCCCGTCCCGCTATCAGTCAAGAGAGGCCAGTCCAAAACTCCCCGCTACGTCGTAGCCCTCCCTTCCACAAAAGCAGTCATGGGTTTCGGCGTCCTCCTAAGCATGCTCGCCGTCTTCGTAACAGCTGTCATCATCCAAAGCGTACTCGAAGTCCGGGGCGGAGTAAAAGAGTATCTCGGTGCAAGGGAACGCGTGCCGTTATTAATCCAAGAGGCGCTGGGACGGCCATATGCTTTTCCCGACGGTTATAACTCAGTCCCGCAAGCGAGTGGGTATGGACATAACCACCACCTTGGCGTCCCTTCCCCGGATTCAGAAGAAGAGGGAGGCGGAAGTGCATTGCGTCTTCCGGATTTCTTCACGAATTTGAAGGAGAAAACCGCGGATGGGGGTGTCTACTTGTTGAAAGGAGATGAGGAGCATTTGCATGCCCAAGTACATGATGAGAGTGTGCATGGACCGGCTATGCAGTGGGAGGATTTGGGACATGAGCAGAAGCAGGCTTGGAAGAGCAGGTTGAAGAAAGCGGGGCACTGGGTGGAGGAGATGGGTGAGACGGTTCTTAAAGGGGTGCTATTTGGGGAGTTGGCGGGGGCGGTTGGAGCAGCTGTTGCTGGTGGTTAGAGGGAAAGTAGTGTATAGTGGGGAAAGAAGCAGTAGAGAAAATGCAAGGAAGTGTAAAATAGGGAGAAAAGAGTTTGGAGAGAGAGGGGTGTGGCAAACAAGCGAATACCACCACATCATCCCCTTCCCCTATCCAAATCCTCTCTTCCCTCCCCAAACCTCCCATCTGAAATCACCATCCCACCATCCCTCCCTCCCTCCCACAGTCACAATCACGAACACCCCCATCCATCCACGCACCCACTCAACACCACACACGCACCCACTCAACACCACACACGCACCCTCCCTTTCTCAGCCACATACAAATCCAAAAGACCGTCCAACTGCAACTAGACATAAACATGGGCCTAAGAAATCACCCAGCAAGCAAAACCCACCCCCTCCCTCTACTGCCCTCTTCCCTGTAAACTGGCGAGGGTGTTTCTGCAGTAGAGTAGCTGAGATGGGTATGGATATGGAGATGGAGATGGAGATGGATGGATAAATGTGATTTGGCGCGGGGCTGGGAAGCTGGATGTTACTTACTCGTTAGGTAGGGATTTGGTTTTGTGGGTTGGGGATTGGGGGAGTTGGAGGATGTTTTGAATGGGTAGGTTAACAGGTAGAACTTTTGGGAGGGGTGAGTGGAAAGGCCAGGTGAGGTGGGAGGAGAGTGGTAAGAATACTAGGAGATCACTGTTTTCTAATTCAGATATTCATTACCGCTACCCCCTCCAGTCTCTCCGCCGCAGATTTTTTTTCAGCCACCTCACTACAACTCATCTCTCTTCCTCAATCCTGTCTCCACGGCCCTCAATCTGAACATAGCCGCACCATGCGGACTGACAGTAGCCTGCACAGTCCCGCTAGGCGTCACAGTTGTCGTCACATTGCCCAACAACAAATCATTACCACTAGCCAATCCCTCCGCATAACTCGTGGCAGTAACATTGTATCGCCCATATCCCACCTTTGTCTGATTAAAGCCATTAGTAGCATTGCCAGCCGCAGACGAAGCATCAATAATAGCCTTCGCCTCCTCATCGCTCATCCTATTCGCCCACAGATCCCTAACCTCCCAACTCATCTTCACCTGAGCCGCTGTCCCCTTACTTCCACTATCGACGAAGATATCCGCAAGCGTGGCATTCATGACAAAACTCTCATTCTTGCCATTGATCAGCAACACAACCATATCCGATTGACCTCCTCCAGTCGTAGATTTCAGACTCCCCGACCACAGTTGCAGCGCATTGTCCCCATAACTCCCATCATCAGTGACCATCCACCTCCTCGCCGCACTGCTCCCGCTCGGATCCTGATTCACGGCAATCACCGCCGCATTACTCAAGATGCTCAAGTCGGCGGGCAGGATCTCCCTCAAGTCATTACCCATGATCAAGGGCGATTTGGCAGCTGCCCAGAGGGAGAAGTGCGCGACGTATTCGGCGTCGGTCATGGCGCCGTTGCCGACTTCGAGCATGTCGAGATCGTTCCAGGCGCCGGGTTGGGCCTTGGAAACGATGAAGGAGGCTTTGTTCATGATGTTTGTGACGGAGCAGTGGAAGCCGGGGAGGCCGCAGTTCCAGGCGTCGGGACCTTCGCTGTGGGGGTTGTTAGCTTCTTTCCTTGTAGTGAAATGAGAGGGTTGGGGGAAAGTGGAGAAGATATTGTACCATGGACAGCGAGCATCGTAATCCTCCCAGTTATCGTACACGTCACCCGAGATTCTCCAGCTGTTAGCTACCGTAGAGCCCCAGTTCCAGGGATAGTCTTCTCCCCAGTTGCAAAGGGAGTAGAGAATTGGCCGACCAGTGGCGTTGAGAGCGTCACCCATTGTTTGATATCTGGCTCTTCATCAGTGTTTATTCTCTTTTGACACCTCCTTTCTTTTTCTTTTCTTTCTCAAGAGAAACGGGAATTGGGAGTTGAAGAAACGAGCACGTACCTTGCGGAAGAAATCTGTTGATTCCCTGCCAGTCCAGTGTTAAAACAATTATCATACTTCAGATAATCCACGCCCCATTCAGCCCATGTATTCGCATCCACGGTCTCGTAGCCTAAACTTCCAGCATAGCCGCCACAGGTGTATTTCCCCGCGTCCGAGTACATGCCAAAGCCAAGTCCAATGTCATGGATAGCGGTTGCCACTGCAGCCATGCCGTTGGGAAACTTTTTGGAGTTGGCGATCAAGGAGTTGTTGTTCGAGGCGTTGCGGCCGGCTGACCAGCAGTCATCGAGGATAACGTAGTGGTAACCTAGGTCTTTGAGCCCGTAGTCGACGATGAGGCGAGCGGTTTGGAGCAGCAGCTCTTCGGAGACGGAGCAGCCGAGGGCATTCCAGTTGTCCCCTAGTGGCCTGGTGAGCTTTGGAGATTGCAGAATGAGGGGAGACACTTACAGCCCATCTGGGGAGTAATAGCAAGTCCATTATCTACAGCTCCTGCTCTCGAAGCCAGGAGCGTAGCAGCCACAGCGGTGAGGAAGTTCTTGAAAGCCATGACGTCCGAAAGCTCAATTGACCTAGTTCTTCTTGCCTGACAAACAGCAAAAGAAAACAAAACCCAAGACGGGAAAACAGCTTTCATATATTCCCATCGAGTCCTGCAGATCCCCGCCATCACATCGGCTGCCATTACGTCGGAATCCAACCTCACACGATCTGGCCTGCAGCGACCCCTCCCAGGAACCATGGGCAGCCCATGACTTCACGAGCTTGTACCCTGGAAACCAGCTTGCAGCTACTGTATCTACTTCGTGCGTACTACTGTTATAGCGGGGTACTTGCACAGTACAGGACAGTACAGGACATGCATGCAACCCCCTCCCCCAGAGAAGCTCATCTAAGTTCGTCCCCAAGCCGTGTCTTCTACGGCCCGATTACGTCTTATAGACTCGCAGTTCTCGTCCCATATCCTGCTCTCCCAAGCTTTGAATTCCGCACGTCGGGGCGGGAAAACGCTCGTAGAATCTTCGTTACGAAGTTAAGTTGTACATCTTGCTTGCCGCGGATGAGCCACTATGAATGTTGTTTTGGTGGCGATAGAAAATTTGAGGTGCTGGGCGGTCAGACCCCGCTTCGGGTGATTCGCTTGGATAGGGGATAGAGGCCGGGGACGAGCTTGGCACTTACTCCTCATCTGGCAGGAGGGCGGAAGGCTGGGGATGTGGAATAGCGGGGGAGGGGCGGGGAGTGGACGGAGCGGAGATGCGCGGTTTTGATTGGGGCGGGATAATTGTGATTTCGGGATTGGGGGAGAGGAGAGCGGAAGGGGGAGCGGAGAGATGGTGGAGAGTTGGTTGGTTGACGAGATCAGATGTTGGGAAGGGTTTGGCCATTTAGATTACCCTGAAGTTTTCTAGATGTATGCTTACAGTAACCATTTCTTACCAGCAGGTACAGTACCAGTACTGTACGAAGAACTGTATCGCGATGTGATGCGGCACAGCAACTCTAAGATTAAGCGAGTCTGAATTGACATCACTCCTCACCCACTCTTGTTCTGATCTGTTTCCTGCCTAAAGATCTTGTGTGAAAGGAATAGTATGATGTATTCCCAAGCCAGCCTGTTCTTATATATTTTTTGAGGTTCAACCATCCTCCAATCTGGGATTCACCACCTGTGTTGCACTCCTCGGCTTGGGATCCCACCTAAAAGAATAGTCCGTATCGGAACCAACATCGATTCTAGCAGGTTTCCCGAATATCTCTACCCTCGGCACTGGAGGGATCAGATTTATACTACTGTACAATCCCCTGAAGTCCCACCCTACCCATACCGTCAAAAATCAAATCTTGTTCCTGGGCAACATGGCAGGCCCCACTCTCATGACTCTCCCCCAAGAGACCCCACCAGTCCGTGTCATAATTCTGTACGAATGGTCTGTGCGCACCAAAACAGTCA
>JAPZPB010000388.1:0-37209 GCA_037952635.1 Bryoglossum gracile | reverse complement strand
CCGCGCTCGCCCCCACACCACCCCCCCCCCCCAGCCCCCTCGCGCCCCCCGTGCCCGGGCCCGCGCGGCCACGCCGGCGCCTGGGCCCCCCGCGCGGGGGGGGCCCCCCATATCGGAGAGATATGGTTGGGTGAGTGGGAATGGATATAGATGGATGGAAATTTATTTAAGATTGGATTCGTTAAGGACACGAGGATTCTAAGGAGAGCTTTTGGGTGACCTCGCGTATCTCCTGTATTTGGCTTACAGGTTTCATCCTGGGCCACTAAGAAATAAGATCGAGGGCGATGATAAGCTCAATAATAAGTACTATGATTTTGGAATATAGATTGTCATATAAGCAAGTGAAGATCCCTCCTGTCTCCCTCCCTTCCCCCATATATTACCCAACACCGCCCCTTTACTCAAAGAACATTTGCTTAAGCATCGGTTTAACCAGCAGGGTTGGCACACGTAAATGGCGTCAACGCGGTGGTCGAAAACGTGTTATGCATGCCCGTAATACTAGCCCACAACCCCAAGCCAGCCGTCGCCAGCGCCGCCAAACTATACAAGACATCAAAGGTGTTGATCGCGAACTTCTTCTTGTACCCTCTCAAGTATCTCGTGAATCCGGAATCTACGCGCTGTACCTGTCCCGTGCGGGGATCGAACTCTTCTTCAGGTAGGATAGCGTCTTTTTGGCAGTTATAGCCGACGAGGAGGAGAGGGGGGAAGGTGTATGAGAATTGGAGAATACAAGCTGCGCCGACGAAGGAGGTGAGGTTGGAAATTTGAGGGATGGCGGCGGCGACGATCCAGGCTAGGACCCAGTAGATAGGCACGAGCGCAACCCAGAGGAGTTTTCCAATTCTTTGGTCCAAGGGAGGGAAACGGAAGACATCGCGGAAGATAGCGGAGTAGAAGACTTTGATGCCGATGTTGCCGTACAAGAGCGCAGCAATCAGAGCAGAGATGAAGGAGACGGCGTTCCCGAGGGTTTGGAAGCGATAAGCCGCGTTGGGGATTCCTTGATATGCCGGGTTGTAGGTAAATTGGCCTTGGGCGGAGTAGACGACCATGCCCATGATGAGGTAGCAGGCGTAGATGAATATTTCGGCGTACAGGAAACCCTTCCAGAAATCGTAGGGACGGCGCATTTCAGCCATCAGTTCATTAAAGAGGGTAGCTCCTCCATAAGCGAAGACGCAGTTCATGAGACCGTTGATGCGGTCGTAGAGGGTGAGGCCCTCGGGCCAGTTGGCGGTGGTGACGACGGGTCCTTGGGGTGTTTTGAAGCTGGCTAGAGAGGCGGCGTAGTTGGGGGGATATTGGTGGACGACGACCATGGTCATGATGATGACGATGATGTTCAGCCAGATGGCTAAGTTGGCGAGCCAGGAGAGTCGTTGCAGGGTACGAATCTGTCCAAGGAGGAGACCGATGATCATGAAGATCACCTCAGCGACGATGACTTTTACCAATTAGCTGTGAGCCACGAACTATCAGATGTTCGACTTACAGCAAAGGAATCCGGTATTATTAACTCCTGCGGCCATCTGGGCAAGACCTTGTCCGGAACTCTCGATGATCAAGGCAACGTTCAAGAAGAATTGGAAACTCTGGAGTATGTTTACACCAATACGAGCCCAGTTGCCGTAGATACGGAAAGCAACATCACCATAGTCTAGCAAATATCAGCATGCGTGTTTCTTGATCGTGAGATGTTTCAAGGAATCAAGGACGATACTTACTGCGCATGGGGTAACGAGTGGAATCGAGTCCAATAAATATTCTCCAGAGTTGCATGCCGGAGTAGTAGGCCAAGATACCAAATGCAGTGTAAAGGGCGAATCCAGGTCCAAACCCCATTTGCTGAATTTCAGTTAGTTAGTTGACTGCACAGCCAAATTTCGAGCAGAGACAACTGACAGAAATAGCCCACGGCACATTGTAAGGACCAAGAATATCAGTCGTGATAAGATAGAAGATCGAGCCTATTCAAGACAGTTAGCAAGGTCTCGCAAGTACTGTACTGTACACTTGAGTTCACTCACCCCAAGTAGCAGTACGAGTAGCTCTCTGAGCCTGCTCCCACTCCGACTCAGTAACTCCATGCGCCCAACCAGCCGCCGTAGGACTCTCCGTCGAGCCCTTCTCATCACTATCAGGCGCCTTCTCAGCCAGCGTCGGCGTAGGCTCAATCACTGGTGCCGAATTAGGAACCTTCTTGCCAATAAGCATATTCCCAATCTGCTGAAGGCCAGCATTGTCAGTGCGGATATGTTTCTCAAACTCGCGAGATCGGTTGGCCCAGTAATGGTAATTCTCAAAAGTGATCGAGTCGTCGAGGTAAATAGTGTTGTGGCCATGAGGATCCGGGGCCATGATTCCGTCTGGGATACCAGCACGATGGTCTTTAGTGGTGCCTATGGCATCGGCCTCATCGCCGAGTCTGGGATCGGCGACACCACCCAGGTCGGCATTGGAAGCCATTGTGAAGTTATGTGGATGGGGATGGGGATGGGGATTCGAAAGATAGGAACTTGGCAAGCGGCAAAGCTTCTCTCTCACTCGGCAGCGTTGGGGGCGTCCTTGGCAGAAGCTTGTTTCCTCAAATTGATCAAGGGAGCAGCAAGTGAATTTCGAGGGTACACGGCGCATTTAAACGGCCAAAGAGAGGACCCATGAAGGATTTACCTTGTACGGGGTAGTGTAGTACAGCATTTCATCATGTCAGCATCATGCCGATAGTTGCTTATTCAAGGTCTAGCACGATAGTAGTTCCATGCAAAAGTGCGGGCTGCTAAGACACAGACTGGGCTGGACGAAGGGTGGTACAGTATTACTGAACAGCAGGACAGGAGTCCAGTAATACAGGAGTACTATAATGAGGGATATACAAGACATATGTCTTACATATGTCTCAATATATATATATATACACAGTACCCGACACAGCTTCCCTTTCTAGAACCCAACGGGTCCATACCTCCATCAGTAATTGAACAGTAATTCCCAGAAACCACCATATCCCTCCATCCCGAACGCATAAATACAAAAGTCAGTCGTGTCAAATAAATCCCGCTAAAGCCAAAACTACAGTAGCTGAACCAAGAATACGAAGAGCGATCGGACTGGCCCAATAGCAGTGGAGCTACCCGTCTATGCCTCAATACTTACTACTTAGCTACGAGGTTAGTTACCCGTTACATGCTGTACAGTAAGATTACCAGTGATAAGTAACCAATTGCCCTCGTTCAACACCACCTGCCACATCTGGAACTACGCGTTATTGATTTAGTAATACTAAACCAACTTTCCATTACTAGAGCTCGAATCAGAAGGCGCGGCGAAAGGAAGCTGTGGTGCTCAGGACCTCGTATATATCCGAGTTTTGCAATTTGAGAGCATTCGCCGGCTTGTGTGGAATTGTGCGGCGGCTGATTGCATCGATGTAATTGTAGAGTGTAACAATGGTACAGTAATACTTGAGTACTTATTATTTTGTTATTCCGGAATGATGCTGTACAGTATAGGAACCAGAAATCAAGGGAGGCGGATGAGGGCATCCCGAGTCCCGACGTCCTATTGTCAAGGATCTGATGTACTGTACTGTAATAAGCCGGTTATGCGCGGTACTCGGGGGCATCGGCTGCATGAGGGAATATCGCATCCACCTCAAACCAGATATTTTCTTCCAGCTTCCAAGTACAGTATAGTACGGCACAGTATATCTAGCTTGCGCGGGAAATTGTAAACAAGGGATGCTATGGTTGTTGGAATTGGAATTGATTCCCAGGGGCGAAGACGGAGTCGGCTGACTCGGAACAAGTTGCACCGTTTAACTTTCAACTTACACACGAAGCTGTGCTGTCTCTCGATCCTCTCCAATCATATCAAAAATATACTACATGACCATCATGCAGTAAGTGAGGTAAAGGAAGCATCGCGATTGGTTGATGTATTCCTTCGAATCCTTCGCACAATACTGTACAAGTATTTCTTATTTAATCATATATGCTAAACGTGCAGGCCAGGTCGTCAATCCCCAAATGCCATTTCACCAACTGTTGAGTCGTTTGGGGGTACGGTTTTCAGGTGAGCGGATAAAGAGATAACAGGTGAAAGAGTTGTTGGATTGGGCTGGTGATGGCATTTCCCTGTTTTAGATGCATGGCAGCATTGTAGTATAAGGCACAGCACTTGCTCGTGAGGGGAGGGAGAGCATGACTGTATGGATAGGGAAAGCGATGAACTTTGAACTTTCACCTCGGTAAAATGGAGGTGGAAAGGGGGGAAAGAATGGGAATCTGTGAGAGGAAAGAAATATTCACTGAAAAAGAAACGAGATACCTGAACCTGGAGAAGAGGAAGAAGAACAAGAAGAATAAGCGTTCTATGGGTAAAATCCAAGTAAAGTGGTGTGCACCCAACCCATCACCAGTCCCAGTCTAACAACTCTACAGCTTCTCAATCTGTGTGTCTCCCACCTTCTCTCCGACCATCGACTCATCGTCCTTCCTCTCCTCAATTCCAACCTTAACCTTCTCAGTCCATCCATCGAGCGTCTTCGCCTTGAACAAATTCAAGTAAACCGGGAACGTAAACGCGATAACGAAGCCAATGAGCGGAATGAAGAATGCAAGCTGAGTATTTCCTCCAAGCGCATCAGCAACCGCACCCAACACAGGCGGGAACAACGCTCCCCCAGAAACGGCTGCAACGATGAAACTCGCACCACGCTTGCTGTGTCTCCCTAAGCCTCTCAAAGAAAGAGTAAAGATGAGAGGAAAGATGCAAGACTCGAAAAAGAGAACCAACGAAATAGCAGCAATTCCAGCATTTCCCCGAAGGCCCATCACCAAGCAAGCAAAGAACACAACACCAGACATGAACCCCATGAGCACAAGACGTGGTTTGCAGAACTTGAGCATACCACTAGCCACGAACCTCCCAATAGCAAAACATCCTTGAGCGACAGCAAGGAGGTTAGAGCCCGTTGCCTTGGTGGTACCGGGGCGGACCCAAGTCACGTAGTTTATGAAATATCCCGCGTACGCAACCTGCGCTCCCACGTAACAGAACTGCGCAAACACACCATAGAACAGCGTATACTGCTTTCTCAGCGGCTTGTCCTCGAATTCCGTATCGGCAGCCGCCTGCTGAGCCTGGCTCGCCATATCGGCATCCGTTACTTCAGGCAAAGGGACCACGAAGAAGACGACAGCGAGCAGGAAGACGAAAATGGCGATACCGAGGTAGACCCACTGGACAGATTGGAGGGAGGTATCGTCGACGTTTTTGAAGATTACTTGAGAGGCTAGGATGGGAGCGACGACGGTGCCAATGGCTTGGAAGGATTGTGCCAGCGTCAATCTCAATTCGGAGTATCTGGGAGGACCGCAGGTAGCTATGAACGGGTTGGCTGCTGTTTCGAGAGTTGAAAGGCCGGAGCCTACGATGAACATGGAGCCGCAGAAGCCACCGAATCTAGAGAGTTGGCTTATGTTGTGAAGAGGGGGGGGGGAGTACTTACGATCTCTTCAACCCTGATGGCCAAAACATCAAAGCCCCAACACCATAAATGCACAACCCAGAGATGAAAGCCCATCTATACCCGAACCGCCTCACAATCCAACCAGAATAAGTCAACGGACCAATCAGATACGCTCCGAAATAAGCAGCTTGTAGACCTCCCGACATACCCTGACTAATATTGAGAGCGGTTTGGAAATGAGCGTTCAGGACGTCGAGAAGTCCATAAGCAAATCCCCACATGAAGAAGAGAATAGTGACGAGGGAGACGGGGACAATGGACTGGCGGACGGTGATCTCCCCTGCGCCGGTAACCGTGTGGTCGTCGATGGGGGCGCGTTTACGGCCATTGACGACAGTACCAGCATCTGCAATGCACCTTTCGGGGCGTGCGTCGGATTCTCTCATGATGGATGAATAAATGGATTGATGCCAAAAACAGATATGTATGGTTTGAGAGACTTCAAAGTGGAAGAAACGACAACCAGATGCTTGAAACTTGAAATCGGGTGAGAACTGAGAAAGAACGATGGAGCCCTTCAGTCAATGACGAAAATGCAACGCTGGAATGGCAATGGTAAGAGCAGAGAACAAGACGAAATCAAAGAGGGATATATTATATATACTTCCTGTCCACCTGCCCCGCTCTCCGCAGAACATCAGCTTGGGCAAATCGCGGCTCTCCATCTCCACACCAGACAAAAACCCGTCCTCTCCAGCATCTTGGACACCATCAAGAGTCAAAGACCGCTCTCAAACCCCAACCCCACCATCAGCACCCCGATATCTTACCAGCCAGCTTTCCCTACCTTTCAAAATGCCATCCTGCCCACTCCCAAGCACCACTATGCCATTTCCAAGCCCCCGCCAAGATCCCCCGGCCCTCAACGCGCCAAAGTAACCTCCGAGCAACAACCTCACCCCAGCTCCATTATGGGAACCCAACCCTCTCCAGGACGAGCTGACTAGACCTAAAACCCAGAAATCACTAGAGCGGAATCCACTTCGAAGGCGCGAAGAAGATATCTTTGTGCGTGCGGTTTCTCTTGGTCCTTACGTCGAGGGAGCAGCGCCGGCCTTATTGTTCTTGGCTCGCTTCATCCTGGCCAAGCGAGGATGTAAGCCAAGATGCCAAACTTGATATCGCGACATGTTTCCAGCGACCAGCTTTTTCCTTTCCCAGCCTCAACGGCTTTTTGTTCTTGCATGGTGGGTTTGAGGCAATTGTTGTTGTTAAGGATTTCTCCTTTCAAGCAGGGAATTGTCCTCATCCTTCCATTTCAGTGCTAACTCAAGTTTCTTGCTGCTGATGCCCCGACTAGGCGCCCCATAACTCTCCCGCTCAAGTCGGCGGGCGCTTGGCGGGGTGGAGATGGAGAATCTCCACCGGGGATTCCGAGCTTCTACCACTACTTCTCCCAAGAACGGGCAGCAGTTATGTTGAGATAGTCTTGGGTCCTTTAGTGGCGGGAAATTTGAGTGGTGCCGAATGATGTTAGGAGTTAGGAGGTTTGGGCGATGCCAATAATGCCTTCAAAGCCCGGCTGAGGGAGATTTAATGAAGCGATAAGATGGGCGGAGGGGAAGGGTAAGTGACACATAGTATTCACGTGTGGATAGTTGAATGGTTGGAGAACCTTTCTTTTGAATCAACCTTCCTCGAAAGAGACTACTGGCTTGAACTGCAACAGAACATGCCTATTCATACTTCATTTTGAAATGACTTTCAATTCACATGTACGCGAATGAGATCTGGCAAAGGCCTGAATATGCAATTCAAGAGCATTTAGGGTTGGCAGGCGCAAGAAAATGAGTGGCGTGGAATAGAGGATCAAGAGAGACGAGAATGAGAAAATGAGCTTGATGGTCATGAAGGAAACGGGGTTGGGAGTAGTTCGTAGTAATAGTCTCAGGAGTTCCTTACAACAGTATTTCTTTACTCGGTATAATATTTACTAACCACCATACAACCTATTCCTTAAAGTATCCCAATTCCCCATGCAAGAAACAAATAACAAACGCCGTTATGTATGCTGGGTATATATGCAAAACCACAAATGCCTGCCCTCTCTTTCCCCTCTACTATTCAATCCCGTTGGGACAGTTCACGTGGACAACCTTGACTTTGTGATCTGAATGCCCTCCTTCGATCACTACAGCAGTCAATTGTCCACCTTTCAGACACCCGGTATCGATTCCCATGCTGTAGTGTTTGATCTGAAGACCGCGTTTTGAGTCATGGCCGTAGATAACTGTTGATCTCTTCTTCTTGGGTTGGCCTTTCTGATATCCGTTCCAGGCCTGTAATCATCAGTGAGCGATGTCAGAAGCCAGAAAGGGGGAATATACCTTCATCCAAGCCCTCCCTTCATTCCCATCACTCGGCACCCCATCGTCAATTGTCCTCATATTCATAACCATAACCGGATCCTGATTCTCCAACTCCACCCCGGGCACCAATCCCGCATGAACAACCACCACCTCCCCCATATCCCCCAGTTGCCCAACCCTTAAAATAACAGGACATTGCTGTAGCCACTTCAACCTCTTCTTGCCTAGCTGCTTCACCAGCTTTCTATCTTTCTTTTCGCCCTTACTCAGCTTACTCTCCTCTACCAAGTCATCTCCCGCACTTTGCCCTCCCTCCTCTATTTCTAGATCTTGCTTGACCATTGACTCATACATCCCCAGTACCCGATCCTCGTGGTTTCCCCTCACTGCCGTGGCGCCCATCCGCATCGCTAAGTCCACCACACCTCTCGAGTCTGGGCCCTTTGATATCATATCTCCAGCCAGAATTAAGTGGTCGTGCTTGTGATTGAAGTCGATCTTCTCCAATAACTCTACCAGCGAATCCTTCATTCCATGCACATCTCCCACAACCACCAACCGTCCCGAGCTTCTATGTTTGCCGGTTTCGGGCAGGTAGGTAGAAGGAAGATCGATGAGCTGGATCATGTTCGTGGAGGCTGGTCGGATAGTAGAGCTGTGTATCTGGGGGGAGCCCTGGTCTTCGTTCACCGGCTTCCCGGCCATTGTTGCTAGGAAGCAGAAGTAGATGATCCATGACAGTGCTAAGAAGCCTGCCAGGTATTGAAGCAGGCTCTTCTTCGTTTTGGAACTGCGATTTGGCTCTAAACCCCCCTTCTCAGTCTGTGGTAGGACGGGCATTGGTGAATACTTAGTAGGCAGCGAAGGCCTGGTGAAGTTTGAGTTGCTTCTTGTTCGTAAGAATCCCGCCATAGAGACTGGTTAGCAGCAGGGGTAGAGATGCTTCTTTCTATGCCTCAAAGATCCTGGTGCTTTGATCCTCAACTACGTGAAGAGTCAACCATGTGAAGAGTCAATAGAGTCTCGCGCGCGTTGCATGGTGAAGTTTCCTGTTGGTGAAGTACCAACGAAGTATAGGAAAATGTCGGTGTCAAAATTTCAATGATGACGTTGCAGGCGGTGCGGCGTGGCGATTGGCGGGTGACCCTGAACCAGCCACTGAAAGCCACCAAGCCACAGCCGCATTATATCCTCACACGACACCTTGATTCAGAGGGCATTCTCATTCCCCGATCATTTACAGTATTATACATACCGTTCGAGTGGGCTCGGCATGGGTAGAGCTGTTGTGTAACATGCAGTGTGGGTGAGGCGTACACCCTTTTACCGATATGTGAAGTCACATCATAATCACTTACGCTTTTCCTTGAGATAAAGGTTTATCTATTGCAAGCCCTGCTTTCTGTTCAAATTGAATATTTTCTGATCCCCTCCTGCGATCATCTACTTGCATGGGCAGCACAAATCATCTCGGCAGAAGAAATTTGATTCCGCTCACGCTCCCGGCAATATACATCCCAGAGACGTCAATGGTTTTAATGAGCGGAGCGAAATTATCGGATGAACCGATTATTACCCCTCAGTGCGAGGTACAAGGACGACTATCCGTATCACAATTGCCAAGTCCGAAACTTTCTAACACGGGAATTCTGGCTGAGCAACGCCTCGTTTTTCAGTCAGCTTGGTACGCAAATTGGCGCCATTCTTCTCCCACTGAGCAACCTTCTCAATAGCACCGAAAGAGCGCCTGAACGGCGAGAGTCCTTGAAGATGTTAAGCGATTCGGACTTCCGACTTCAGTGCTCGGAATTTACTCCTCTGCAATATGTACCAAACGCCACCCTCAACTTCCATGAGTATGTCCCAGCAGGAGAGACTTTGCAATTGCCTGGCTATGACCCGAGTTGCGGGAGAACAAACATTACCGTTTCGTCCAATATATGCCGAGTTGCTCTCAATATCAGTACTTCGGACATTTCAAGCATCATTTTCGAGAGTTGGTTACCTCAAGACTGGTCTGGGAGATTCTTGACGACCGGAAACGGGGGCATTGATGGCTGTATCAAGTACGACGATCTCGACTATGGAACTTCGAATCGGCTTGCGACAGTGGGTTCGAATAATGGGCATAACGGGACTGGAGGAAGTGCTTTTTATCATAATAATGAAGTGCTGCTGGATTATGTCTATAGGTCGTAAGTCGTCCCTCAAACTACCAGGTCATTGCTTACCTACAAAGACTGCACACCATCACGGGGGCAGGCAAAGCTATGACAAACGCATTCTACCCCTCTTCGATCAATCAGTCCTACTACCTTGGTTGCTCAGGTGGTGGACGTCAAGGTATGAAAGCCGCCGAGATGTTTCCAGAGGATTTCGATGGAATCGTGATTGGCGCTCCAGCTCTAAACTTCAACAATATGACTTCATGGAGAGCCTCATTCTTTAGCAAAACAGGCAGCACAAAGTCCACCGATTTTATTCCCGCTTCCATCTGGGGAGGGCTGATCCACGGCGAGGTTCTTCAACAGTGTGATCTAATTGACGGCGTAGCAGACGGCATCATTGAGGACCCAACTCTTTGCAACTTTCGTCCAGAAGCCTTGATCTGCAGTCCTTCTGTTACCACATCAGACTGTTTGACTGAGGCTCAAGTAGAGATTGTACGAGCTGTTCTTAGTCCACTGTATGGTTCAAGTGGAGAACTCGTCTACCCCGCTATGCAACCCGGCAGCGAAGTCTTCGCTCCCCAACGTCTATACTCCGGAGTGCCATTCCCATATTCTCTGGTAATAACCAACTCCACTCTTTCTCCCAAAACTGCATCTAACCGTCTTCAGGACTGGTTCCGCTACGTAGTCTACGACAACCCCTTCTTCACCGACCTCAACTTCAGCACCTCAGACATCACAGCAGCCCAAACCCTCAACCCCTTCAACGTCCAAACTTACCCCCCGAACCTCAGCTCCTTCTCCTCCCCTCCCTTTAACGGCAAGATGCTCATATTCCATGGCCAGCAAGACCAGCAAATTACCTCTTTCTCATCTGAACGATTCTACAACCATCTCTCGCGCGGCATGTCCCTCCGGCCCTCCCAAATCGACGACTTCCTTCGCTTCTTTCGAATCAGTGGAATGAATCACTGCACAGGCGGTCCAGGCGCATGGATGATTGGCCAATCCGGGGCGGGAAGCACAGGCTGGGACCCAGAGAGCAATGTGCTGGCTGCGATGGTCCAGTGGGTCGAAGATGGGGTTCCACCTGAGACGATCAAGGGGACGAAGTATATAAATGATGATGCGAGACAGGGAGTGGAGAGAGTGAGGAGGCATTGTAGGTATCCGTACAGGAATAGTTACGTGGGTTTGGATGGGAATCTGGAGTGGAGCTGGAAGTGCGTACTGAGTGGTTAGTTCGTGGACAAGGGAGCAGGGCCTGCAAGAAGGAGTTGCGGATATAGAGGCAGAACAAAGAAGTTCAGAAATATATCACGAATATAAATCCAATAATAATGATTGAACTTGTTTTAAAATCCAAGCCACGTTGAATTTCAAAATTCGAGTGAATGGTCGAGGCCGGGTCAGTAATTAAAGATTTGATAATTACCAGGCTAATAATAAGACCAGTAACTACAAATAGAACAGGATTATCACGAGACTTAAAATCACTACAAGAATCTGATCAGTCGTCGCCGAAGAGCTTTAGAATTGCTATAGTGCTAGCTAAATTTGGCGAAAGAAATGCAACGCAACGCACGCAACGCACGCTCGATATCATCATGGCTCATCGGTCAAAAGGCAATGAAGCACGAATCAGGGTATCAGAAACCGTTATTGTACAAGGCACATATGATCATTCCTCCATCGCAAGCAAAGTCAAGTCAGAATCAACACCCACTCCCTCGACTCCCGCAACACCCTAACCGCAATAGAGAACCCCAGATCATACCACAAGACCATTTGCTTAAAGGTCAACGTCCATACCCTCCTCAGCCTTGACCTCAGCCCACGGCAACTCGTCGTCTTGAATGATGGTGCAAGTCAAGTGATCTAAGACCTCCTTTCCCTTGGTCTGAGAGTGATCAAACAACAAGTCCGCAACTACAGCCTTCATATCCTCCTTGATATGACCAAGTGCAGTCGTCAAGCATGCCTTTCCCTTCGTGCTCATGTTGAAGTTCTCATGAAAACTAGCCAAGGTAGGGGCATGCAAGTAGCTCGGCTCGGCAGCGCCAATGGAACGGTAGAACGCGAGTCCGCCATCCTTGGCTTTATGGTGCATACCGAAGAGAACGGCAGAGGAGCAGTATTGGCGGAACATAGAGAGGGCTTGCCAGAGATAGATATCGCTACCGTAGATAGCGCGGCTGGTCTCGCTGGTATGCAACATGCGGTCGGGGAAGAGGTTTAAGAGGCGGTTCTCGACGCGGATTTTGTGGTCCTCGAGCTCGGCAACCTTCTTGATGATCAACTCCCAGGACTTGGTAGCCATGTCGTCGGTGCCGTGGCCGGGACGTTGGAGAGCTCCCTTGTCGACTCCGCCTTCGAGATTGAATTTACCGACGATGTGCAACATGGCCTCACGGAAGATCAAGGGAGATCGGAGCCAGCAAGCGAGAGTCAAGAACGCTTCAGGCGAGATAGCAATTTGCTTCCAGAGGACTTGGCCAAGGCGCAAGAGGTGGGCTTCAACGACGGAGCAGACAGAGGGCATGGCTTCGAGGAAGATTGCGGCTTGGCAGAGCATGGCTGCGTCGAGAATGAAAGTGCAGCCCTCTTCATCGCCGACAGCACCAAAGGCAGGGGCCATGTTGTAGAGGCAGCGGAAGAAATTGTCGTATGTCTTGTTGTAAGCAGGATCCTCGCGGAGACCATCAAGGTTTTGGGGCATAGTGAAGAGAGATTTCTTAGGGAGGTTTTGCTAGGTTCGTTAGTCGGTATTCACAGAGATCAAGTTCAATCGCACGACCGAGATGCGGTGGAACATGAACAAGAATTTTTGCATAGAAAGGTGACCGGGGTGAAAAGGATATTGGTACTTACGACAGCCTTGAAACCCTTGTAGCTCAAGCTTTGCGCATCCTCGCCATGAGCAAGAGGCTCCTCAACCATTTCTAGCTTGTACTTGATAGTCTTTCCCAACTCCTTGTCGCGATTCGTCAAATGAAGAGCAGGCTCACCCTCGAAAATAACACGCAACTTGGAAGAAGCAGTGCCGAGAACAACGCTGTGGAGCTTCCATTGCTTTCCAGTTTGGGAGGTGATCAAGACGTCGCCATCATGGAAAGATGGGAAGACGCTGGGAGCTGGAGTTTTGACCTTGGCTGGAGCTTGGGTTGAGGTAGTTGGTTCAGCGGCGGAGGGAACGAAGAGAGGTTGGCCAGGAGACGTCTCGTCAACGGGGCCTTTGGAGGCAGTAGATGCTGGGGAGAGATCCTGGCTTGAAACAGCTATATGGATATTGTTGCTTGGAGTCGCAGGAGAGTGGACAGGAGATCGAGCACGCTTGCCGAGAGAGGACAAGAGAGACTCGTTGGTGCGTGGGGTGGCAGGAGCTAGGTTTGGATGCGGAGTAGAAGGGGATGCTAAGGCAGTCTTAGATGCGGGCGTTTGAGACATGTTGGATGATCGAACTAGTTTGGATAGCCAAGTCGAGCTGTGGAAGTCAAGTTGTGGCGATATGGTACAAGGTTTAAATGAGTCCCTAGATCAAGGTGAATAACCGAAAAGATTTGAGAACCGCAGATAGTTAGAGTTGGTACTTACGATTGCTCAGACAGGTTGAGTATCTGAATATATTGAGGACCGTGAGATACTCTTCTTAAGGTTGCACTAGAGTATTGTTGTTGATGAAATTTCGCTAGTCGAGTTGGAGGTTGGAAGGAGCTTTCGATATCCAGATGTATTTGAATCCACTAGCGTACTTTTGAGGTTGCCGAGTCAGAAACGGGGCGGGTGGGAGTGAATCTGTGAAGTGAATTTGGATGTGACTACTCTTAAGTTCCTAGGCATGCAGCAATATGCTAGGAGGGTGACTAATGTAACATTTGTGTTTTAGTTTGCTGGTTATAATAGGTTCGCAGACTTAATACAAATATATAAGAGGGTATAAGCGATTCCGAGCTGTGGAGGTTTGGGTTTAGGTATAGGTGTAGGTGTAGAAGTTATGGAGGTGCTTGATTGGGTGACTTTTCTCACTTGAGAACCCAAGACTAAGCACAAAGCTGAAGCAACTTGATATCCGGCATTGACATGTGAGCAATACATCTATATTTAAGAGTAGAGACCGCGAACACAACCGATAATACTTGTCGTCCTATATCAACTTTTAAGCAATATATCTGGATTTAAGCAGAGACTGAGAACATGACTGATGGAATTTGTCGTCTTATATCGGCTTGTGAGTAATACAACTATAGTGAAGCAGAGGTTTAGCATATATCCGAGGGAACATGACGTCCTATGTCAACTTATAAGCAATACGACCTGCAGAAAGCAAATGAAACCTAGGGCTAATGCTGAGGGTGTGAAGGGGTACGGCATTGCAGATAAAATAAAGCTGGGAACTCTAACCTGATTGCTTATTTGAAAGGTGGTTGAAGTTATTTCTAAGTTAAGGGCCGGGCCAGGGTGTGAAGTGTGAAGGAATATATACTGCGGGTTGTCGGCTAATTGACTATTGGTAGGGCCAGAGTGAATAGGGAGTGTAGTGTCGCTCTTGCTTTGTAGTAAATTCGGAGAGTGGCTTAATAGGAGTGACCGCCTCTCTCACTAAGGAAAGTACTAGGGTAATAGGGAGTGTCTCTCTTGCATTATAGAGAATTTGACAAGTGGTTTAGATAGGGTACCACTTTGTAAGTTTGTTTACTACATAAAGTGTGAGAGTAAATAGAGATGAGCGTGTGGCTCCATGATAAATTCGGCAAGTCGCCTAATAGTCGTGATTAACCAATTGACCAAAGACAGGGCTTGAGTGACTTGCAGTGTATAGAATAAGCAACACTAGCAGAAGAATACTGCCAGTCTTGAATAATAGAATCGACTTGTTAAGCCGAAAATATAAGGCCCTCGGAGGCAATCGCAGGCTTGATATTTACCTCCCCTCCAACGCTGCCTTACCAGCTACTTGGAAACAAGAACATGCCTCGTCGTTCCCTCACCCTTTGAATTGAAGCACACTACGGTGAGGTGATCGCGAGCGTCCGCATCACTCGTATGGTCAGTCTCCCTGTACCCCTAAATTAGCTTTCTAGCGCAAATGCCTGCAACTTCAAAAATAATGCTCACCTGGAACAGATCTCTTGGGTATCATCAGGGAGTGGCTCCTTCTAATTAGAGAGTGATTTGGTTAAGGCGGTACTAACTTTTCCACAGTGAAATCGGGACGCGTCCAATGTGTTGTCTTCGTCGCAATAGAGAGCGTGACGGTAGCTCCATCCTTCACTGCAGTGCCGATGACCTTTTTAGCGAGGATTTGATTGAACGATATAATGTGGAAATGAAAAAGGTATTTATAGACTTAGCCGAAAGACAGCTAGGATCTTAGGAAATGTGGGATTCTGATCAATTATAGACGAGAAATAGGAGGTTTTTATGCAACTTCTGATCATGTCCAGTGGGGATGTTCAATAATGGATGCTGCTACCCCGTTCTTATTGCTGCTATATTTGATATCGTTGCCGCGCAGATCAGCACACAATATCCAATAGACACCAAGAGAGGCAGCTTAATAGCAACTTGCGGCGATAATTCGAGTTTAACGCGTATCTTCTAACAGAGCCTCCCCTAGCTCGTGGGTAATTGATAAGTATAATAGCCTTTGATGCCAATAAATCGAGAACTAACATTATTTTCAAACTCCAAAAATTTCAAACTTGAAACATTTCATGAATATATCGAACGAGACGGGTTGATTTTGCGGTGGGGATAGAAATTTGCGCAGTTTTCTTCAGGTGGAGGAGAACCCAAGGGCGTGTTGCGATGGCTGGAGGTTGGCCGGCACTGGCTATGATTAGTCAGAACAAGCGAGTGGATTGGCATTCTGATTTCCTCTCACCCACGGCACCTGATTTCCTTTGGCAGCTTTTCGAATTTGCGATCTGGGGCACAACCCGAATCACATAAACCGGTCTTAAGATTACTTTCCCCTAGAACCCTGCTACCAGACGCTTCTGCTTTACTGCACAATTGGCGCCCACCTCATATCGTCGTCACTTTTCCGACTTGGACAAGTTCTTTGAGGGAGATTAGGAAAGTATATCATCACGAGAGAAATCCAAGACACTGTCTGGTTCGCAAAGCAAGTTTATGGAATTATATAAGGTCGTTTGAATAAGACGTAGGGCTCATTCCGCATAGAAACCAGGCTGGGGAAACCGTAGTCATCAAGGGCGTCCGAGGGCATCCTCGAGTGGAGAATGAACGAGATGTCCTCAAACGCTTCCAGAATCGGACTCTGTACTTACGGCTATTGATCGACGAGATTAAAGAGCCGTCTAATCCTCTAACCATTGTCTTGAAGTATCTTGAGGATTATCTACTGAACGCATCGATCAAGAAGACTCTAAACCGAAAAGAGCTGAAGTACGTCTCAAGACGAATACTTGAAGGATTGAAGGTGCTCCACGAAGAAGGCTATGTGCACACAGGTAAGAGTTTTACTTGGTATCTCGCCCAGAGCCTCACTAAACCTAACATTGAAGATGTCAAACTTGACAATGTCCTCGTAAACTATAGAGAAGGGGATATCCGGTTCTCTGATGTCTAACTTAGTAATCTCGGTGGGACGTATCTTGCAGATTCTAAGTACGCCAAAGCAGGTACGCCAGTCGGAGCGCCTATGTAGACTAGCCCAGAAGTGATCATGGAAACGCCTTGGAATACCGCAACTGATATTTAGTCTTTTGGGATAGTGGTCCGTTTAAACCCTTACTCGAGAACGAATAAAGAGTGCTGACCTTTCGCTTGCAGCTTATAAGTCTTATCTACGGCGGGAACTTTAACCTTTTTCGCCCCCGTATAGTCTCTTCTCACCATGAAGAGTACGGGTTAGAGGTCCTCAAACGGCAGTTCCGATATTTCGGTCCGATCCCGGCGAAATACGAAGAGATTGCGAGCCCAGAGACTATCGCAGCTATTCTATACCTTATAGAGGAGATCCCCTAATCACTAATAACGCCATTCCATAGAACGACGGAGAAAGAGGTGTGCAAGAAAGATAACAAGTTTATTAGGAGAATTATGATATTAGATTGGAGGGACAGGCCAACAGCGAGAGAGCTGCTGGAGAATGGGTGGTTTAGGAAGTTAAAAAGGAGGAGTAAGCAAAATACTTGAATTGGGAAATTTGCCAGTGATTTAAATCCAGGGAAGGGCTATAAAAGGAATGCTATGGTCCGCAACAACAGAGAAGTATGTTAGGAGTAGTGGGGGGGTTTCGGTGCGGCGAATCAACGGCGGGGAAGGATGTTAATTGTGAGTCCTCGCATTCTCTATTCCATAAATCTGGATACTGTTATCAAGAAAGGTCTACTAGAGCCAAAGGGTGTATACCGCGATACTCTCGCCTAGTTCTCGAGTAACTCGTAATTCCACGGGTCCGGAATCCCAGCGTTAAAGCCAAGTTTAAAAAAGAAGACTAAAGTGAAGCTGCATAAGCACTAGGTGGCTTAGGTGATAATAGAGGAGGAGCCTAGTTTGATTTTGCATCATTACCTCACGAGAAGCGGCGAGATTGACTATACGTTTACCTTCTTTGTTTATACCAGTACGTGCTTTATGGAGCCTTAGTTTTGGCGATCTTCTATGATTAGCATTATTGATTGTGTTGAGGAGTTGTTCTGAAAGCTATGATGATATTACCGTCGTGATAAATTACGAGATTAGGTGGGCAGGCTCGGGTGACATGAAAGCTATCAACTTATATTACCTGCTCTACATTGGTATTGTTGCCAATGGATCCTCATAGGCTCCAAACAACGTAGCTCTAAGCCCAGTCAGGAGATATGTCCTGTAGTGTATCATGACCTTTAACCGTTTCAGCATATGCTGCATATCTCGGAACAACCGATCTAATATTTGATATTAACAGGCTGGGAAATCCATCGAGATAAAGGTTAAAATATGCAGCGAGATTTATAACAGGTAGTTGAAAAGCAAAGCCTAACGAAACAGGAACTATGGTT
Source organism: Bryoglossum gracile (assembly GCA_037952635.1). Classification (NCBI taxonomy): domain Eukaryota; kingdom Fungi; phylum Ascomycota; class Leotiomycetes; order Helotiales; family Bryoglossaceae; genus Bryoglossum; species Bryoglossum gracile. The sequence continues at coordinate 19,178 of JAPZPB010000388.1, read as the reverse complement.
ACCCGTTAGTTATTTATGTGTATTAAAACACTTAAATTAATAAGATCTATATATATTTATCTCCGAAATATAGTGCTTCTAACAGATTCCGATAGCCCCTCGCGCTTTAAGATATAGTCATCCCACAGCATCCTCGCGGAACGACAGTTTACGAAGTGGACGAGGAATTCATCCTCGGAAAAAGTTTTGTTCTGTTTTCTGAACAAATCTTGACTAATATCATACCCAGAAGGGAAGTCTTCATCACTTCTATACCAATTATATTCGCATCCGCGGCAGCACACACCCTTGTCGATTCGACGTCGTTGTACGTCCAGGTAAGGGAACGGTGTACAAGCCATAAAGCGAAGAGTATCATTCGCACCAGGAGGTTGGAGAGCCGATCTATTAACTACTTTTTGTGGCTGATCGTTTTCTCTGAGTATGTTGCCACGACGAATGCCAAGAGCCACAGCCCTTTCCATCTCTACTTCGCTGCCATGGATTAAGATGCCGACCTTCCTAGCCTCCTGTCGACTAACAATTCGGATCCGTCTGCGGTGAGTTTTTTGAGAGATTCCATAGTCTCCTAAAACCGTCGTTATGGTTGCGATTTGCCTCATTGCTTTGTCTGTCAGCCTGAAGAGCGCTGCCGCTGTTGAGGCAGAGACAACAACCATATCGGGATTTGTTTCGATGCATGAGAAGCAGCATCGGCAACCTGTAGGAAGAAAGAGGAAAGAGCCAAAACTGGCGCAGCCAATGCACCGATCCTGGCAAAGGATGGAGTAGAGACATTTGGCGCTATATTTTGAGAGCAGGCCGGTAGCAGAGAGGGCTCGAAGAGCATCGTGTGCAAAGGTCGCAAGGTCTCTATAGGCCGGGAGCATACACACAACATCTTTGCTCCGAGTGTTCAGGCATCGCATAGCCTCAAGACTTTCGAAATCCAGCTCGCCCAGTATGTTGTGAAGTATCTCAAGAGGCAGAAGGGCGAGACGACCCATCGACGCCGTGCGACCATTCGTAAATGCTCGAGAATATTCATGGCGCCTGGACTTAGGAAATTGTATCACAGCCCTATCTGCCTTACTCTAATGGTACGCGAGGGAAGTGAGGATCGTTTTTTGCTGTGGCGCGTCTTCCATGCTTTCGTTGGTGCTGCGTGCTCGCAACGTGTAGGCTCTGCGTGGTAGGCGAGTTATTAGCAGACCAAATTTATGATTAGTTGCCAGGCAAATATACTGCACGATGAATTGGGCAGCAGAATTAATGTATGAAACTACAGCACAGCAGAGCTGCAGAGCTGAAAAACCCAGAGCTTACATAACAAGACCCAAATACCACCTAGATTAATGCCTCAGGCTCCTAATGATTACGTGTTAAAAACTTGTCCAATTGCAATTGCAAGTCCATAGCTCGAGGTATAGGCTTGAAACATACAGTACAGAAATATGTTCCAAAATCATCCTCATACTAAAAGCCACTCTCCCTCCGTAATCAGGTTGCACGTCCAGCCCTCCTCAGCCCCATCATTTACTCTTCCATTGTTACAGGCGCATTTGGATTTACCAGATGCGCACGGCAGTAATTCGCCGAATCCTTCTTTTTGGATTGCATGAACTCGGAGTTCTTTTCACAGCCGCAAGTATATTTGATATACCACTGAATACACATAATTTTGTGACTAGAAGACATATCTGGCCTGTTTCGATAGTTTCCACTGCAATCCAGAATTTACTTTTTTGGTAGATGCCGTGGGAGGCAGCTGGCTGACTGGCTGAATGCAAAGGATCTGAAACTCACAGCAAATATGTCAGAAGGTATGGCTAATCTGAGAGCAGGTTGCGCTTACAAGAATATGAGCTTGGTTTGGTGATGCTCTGGGATCGATTTTAACTTGTAATACGAGAAGGGAGATTGAGTGATGGATGTTGAGGTGCGGATTTTGCATTGTGCGATGATGCTAGTATTTATGAAGCTTTATAGACACATTTGCCAATCGGAACCCAACAGTCCAACAGGCCCTCTGTTGGCTGTAGCAATATGCGCGCGGCACCTAGGGTTTCTTGGGTGGCTTTTCCGGTTAAGTTCCTAAAAGTCACAAGGGCATTGTTTCGAAGGTGTCAATTGTTGGATATCCTTATAGTGGCAAGTATAGTCCATACAAAGTCCAAGGGCAGTACAAAGCCAAAGCGAAGCACCAATAATAGACGAGCAAAACACCAGCAGTGGATAAAAAAACGCAAGATAGCGGCTAGGCACGAGGAGGTGAAGTCCTGATTGTTGACTGGGCATGTTGATTCTGAGAGATGGTACGCGAATCGTGTTTCCTTACCAGACCACCTAATATGAGCAACTGCTCAAGTCCTTATTTAACCACGACAGCAACATAAATTCGAAAACGAGATTATAAATGTGGCATAGTCTAGTTTTGGAAATTTGAAGGGTTTTGAAAAAATCGCGATTTTTTGGTATTCAGGTGGTGGCTAATGTGGTGCAGTTGTCCAACCGCCAAGTCTAGTTATTAGGCTAAACCCAAAAGGATAGACCATCGCATGACCCATCCACAGCTCCTCGGGCGTCTTCCTTCATTCCTTGTACTTTCATACACTGCGCAAACACGAAACTCATGTAGCTTCCATGCCGATGATCATTGTTGGTTCTACGGGTTTGATCTAAAGCCATCAATCTTTTTGAAGTTTGCGGGCAGGCCATTCGCCCCCTCATATCTTCTTTTCTTCCCTCCAAATTCGACCTGAATATTCACTCAAAACTCGTTTTCAATGCTACAACCCTCTCCGTCCAATTGTCCAACTATTATAGAACGAGACAAAAGGCATGCATTTGGCACATTATAATTCCCAGCACAAAATAGCACGCTAGCAATAAACCAACGTCGAAGGGATGAAGAAGGTCCTTTCAATGGAAGTCGATGGCGACACAGAAAGTGAATATAGGATCCAAGTCAATAACCAAGTGAAATATATCATGGTTCAACCAGGCCTTTACGACCTCGACGAAATTCTCTCTTTCCCACCTGCTCTGCTCGAAAATCTTCCACCCTTCCCACCTGGCAACTGGACATCGATGAACGTTGCACGCGGCGCAGATGGCACACCAACCTGCACCATTTCTTCGAAGCCCTTAGAAGCCGTAACCAGGATCTGGCACCCTAAAACTTATGATGTTCTTGGGCTCAAAGAGACAGGTCGTTTCGGGGCCCGTATCCGCATCGTTGAATGGGAGGGGCGTGAGGTCGTCGCAAAAATTGCGCGCTTTGATTTTGAGATTCGGCTGGTGGAAAACGAAACCCGTGTATATGAGAAGCTCGAGAAAGATAAAATCAGATATCCGGATCTTGCAGTCATATCTCCTGCTTTCTTAGGCCATCTTACCGAAGATGGACGAGTTATGGGCATGCTTATTGAGAAGCTGGAAGGCAGAATAGCGTGTATAGAGGACATTTCAGCATGTGAAGCTGTAGTAAGACGGCTACATACCCTTGGAATTGTTCACGGGGATCTCAACAGGCACAATTTTGTAGTAGACGAACAAAGCGGAATTGTACGTCTTATTGACTTTGAGAATGCAAAGGATTACTCGAACGTTAAGGCGAAGGAGGAAATAGATTCGTTAAAGGATCAGTTAGTTGAAGATACAGGAAGAGGCGGCTGAGAAGATTTCTCGGACTAAAAAATCATCATCACCTTCTTCAATTGAACTATAAATTGTTGGCTTCAACAGCGTTGTAATAACTAAAACTCTCAGCTGTAGTACGAAAATATGTAGATAAATAAGTCCTTAAAGGCATAGGACACTGGAATATACTTTCAAACTCCTGCAGCACAATATAAGTTAAGAGTGCCGTGACTTGCAATAGGCACTGATACTCCTCTCTTTATTCTATCCCACCTTCCTTACACCGTTATACTCCTCCTAGTGCACCGCATAATCCGAGGAAGCAACTCGAGTTGAGCACTACTGCAGCCCCTCCTCCGGGATACCCTCCCGTGTTGGCAATTATCGTTATTGCCTTCAGCCTGCCTTAACTGACCAACTCAGAGGGATTAGCTAGGTTAGAAGAATGCCTAGGAACACATTGGTGATTAGCGTTTGCAGCCAGTATAGTGTGGTGGGGTTGCTGTGCTGGAGAGATAGTGTTGTCGTTCCTGGTTAGGACTGATGCATCACGTGACAAGGGGTCAGGATATAAGGACAGATTTTAGTAGCTTCTCAAGCAGGCAGGCATGGCAATATATTACAATTGGCCCCTCTGTCTTGCAAGTGTAAAACTACCTTCTCTTGGTTTAGCAGTCAAGCCGCGCTATAATAGCTGGATAGTTAAGAGGGTACATCTCGATATTGAAGTGAACTAAAAGTACAATGACCAATACAAGTAACTAAATAAAAGAGTAGATGAGTAAGTGAGTGAGTAGGTAAAGAACCTCCAGCTGTTCCCTTGTATCCGTACGCGAGAGGTTCTAGCTCTAAAAGTGGCTTAACCCAATTAGGACAACAAGTAATGAAACCCCCTTACAACTCTTCCCCCCACACTATCTAGGAGAGATGCGAATGGTCAAGAGAAGATTCAAAGTACAGAGATGCAAAAAAGGGGGACGAGATGTGAGACAGAAGGGAAGACCACAGAGCTACAAAAAGGAACTCCCCACGCTGGATTGGAATGTGATGATGCCCTCAGATTAGCTCTCAAAGTTCTCATTGCCAACACTTACCACCAAGTCACCACCGAAGCAGCAACTAGGCAGCAGGTTGGCCTGCAAGTTTGGCTTTTTGGATATTTTGTTCATCACCGGGCAATTTCAATTCTCCAACAAAGGAAACGTGCATCTTCAGGAGACCTACCAGAGACCGAGAAATGGTGTTCTGTCGAATTATGAGTAAACTTGTCGCAGGTGAAGAAGGGTGACTTACAAGCCGCTCCGATTGAAAACTATATTTCCCTTTCAGCGACGCCGTAGGCAAATCCGCATACCTCCCTCATCGCCCGAAGTACCTCGCCCCCAACCCCAATTTGGAACTCAATAGCCAGGCCACGAGGTTGGCAGTATCAAAGCAAACATCTCAAGAGGAGCAGGTTGTCGTCATTGCGGCCTTCTCCATTCCCAATCTCCAGATCGATCCCATCCAACGCGGCTCTTAAAGAAGGAGAAGTGGTCTGCTAAGATTTCTGTTCGATGCAAACTCATGTTCAACCGTATGGTTGCCCAAAGGTTGAATTGTTAGAAAGCCCGGAAGGTTATCGTCACTGCAGATTTGTGTGGTAAAGAAAAAGAAGAGATGAGGGTTGTGGAAGACGCGACGAAGTAATGGTTCGCGCTAAGCCGTCACTAGCGCCAGCCTTATTTTCGCGGCAAGGCTTTGAATGTCTGGATGACTTCAGGAACCAAAATCTTTTCAACATCACCTCTACAGCCCCTTCCTAATTTTCACACACCGTGGAAGTGCGATCGCAATCATGGTATGCTTCTATCCCGCTCCCAAGTATTCAACACAAGCCCCTGCTAACATGTCTTCAGGCGCGAAACTCAGAAAAAGCCCAATCGATGCTCTTCCGCTTCCGCGAAGCCCAAGCAGCAGACCTAGGAATTATCGATGCAGGTCGTACCCGTCGCCCAAAGATGATCACAGAGGTGACCGCGATTCCAGCCTGCGAAAAATGGCGTGGCCAAGTCCTTAAAGAGATCTCCCGCAAAGTCAGCAAGATCCAAGACCCCAGTCTCAGCGACTTCATGATCCGCGATTTGAACGACGAAATCAACAAAGCGATGCGAGAGAAACATATGTGGGAGGTACAGATTCGGAATCTAGGTGGTCCAAATTACATGCGTGGGGGTGGGAAGGTGTATGACGAGGAGGGGAGGGAGATTCCCGGAGGTGGGAAGGGATATCGGTACTTTGGACGAGCAAGGGAATTACCGGGTGTAAAGGAGATGTTTGAATCGGCGGCGATCAAACCGAAAGAAGATAAACCTCTTGAGTTGAGAGCGGATCTGAGAAAACAAGTGGATGCTTCATACTACGGATACAACCTTGATGAGGAAGATGGAACACTGCTGGCATATGAGGCACATAAGGAGAAAGAGGCTTTTGACAACTTGCTAGAGGGCGCTGGTGGGCAAGCACCGAAAGGCTGGGAGCCGTTACCGGGTGATTCTGGGGATGGTGAGGGCTGGAGATTACCAACAAGTGAGGAGGTACAAGAAGAATTGGTGGATAGGAGACGGAGGAGATTGCTTGACAAATTGGGTTAGGTAGTTGAAGATGCCGAATAAACTGTGTTGTTTGATACCACTCTGTCTCGGTAATGCTGACGTAGTATGGCCCAAGGTTGGGTTTAGCATAGTAGCAATGTAAGAACAACTATCCAATTTTGGCAACTGAAGAGGGTGTGCGCCCTGAACAGCAAAGTTCAATTAAACAATAATTATCTAACTATTCTGGATTACTAGTCTTGTTTTAAATACTCAAGTTAAGTTAAGTATTTAAGTCAGGTTAAATATTCAAGTTGAGTCAAATATTTAAATAGGCGTGTGGTAATTAGGACCTGTTTAGTACCTGAAACGCGGAGGTCATTAAAACCCGTTTGAATTTCAAAACCGTCCAGGGGTTTATAGGTAGTAAATCCATTCTTAATTGCACACTCTACCTTCCCTTAGATATGTTAAAGTCTACCATTCCCTAGATATGTTAAAGTTCTCGCAGGAAAGCAAATCTATCCCGTGGCAGTTGAAGCCAATCCGTATATATGCATCTAAAGACGCCGTGCTGTTGTTAAACACAGCTATGTATCCCCAACTCCGATCGCTTTGTGTTGAAGTATTTCAAATGTTCTTGCCGCCTATTTCGTTCATTTTTAACTAGACGAGCTGACGACCTGACGAGAAAATGGAAGAGGGAAGAGGGAGGAAGAAGGTGTTGGAGGAGAGCGATTAGGTAGGAACTGGAGCTGCAACGCCAGTGATTTCATCTGCGTCGATGGAGTCGACGGGGCTGCAGGTGCAGAAGAGGTTCGTGTCTCCGTATGCTGGTTTGCGTTAGCCGAATCCAAAGAAACGAAAGAAAGGAAAAGAAAAGTAAGAAAAAAGGAGAAGAAGGGAGAAATGACGGAAAACTAACTATCATCCAACCTCGTCACACTCGCCCAAAATTTCTTCTCCTTCAACCAAGCAAGCGGATACGCCGCCTGCTCCCTCGTATAACACCTATCCCACTCCCCCACAATCAAATCCCTCTGCGTATGTGGCGCCATCTTCAACACATTCCGCTCCTTTGGAACGTCCCCGTCTTCAACCGCCTTAATCTCCCCTCTAATCGAAATGAGAGCATCAATGAAGCGATCAAGTTCTTCTTTGCTTTCAGACTCTGTAGGCTCGATCATCAACGTGTTAGCAACGGGCCAAGACATAGTTGGAGCGTGAAATCCGTAGTCTTGAAGACGCTTGGCGATGTCGATGGCTTCGACTCCGCAAGTCTCTTTGAAACCCCGGACATCAAGGATGAATTCGTGGGCGCAGCGAGACTTTTCATTAGTATAGAGGATAGGATAGTGGGGGCGGAGGCGGGACATGATGTAGTTGGCGTTCAAGAGAGTGATCTTGGTAGCGTGAGTGAGGCCTCGGCCACCCATCATCTTGATGTACGCCCATGAAATGGGAAGGATGGATGCGGAACCCCAGGGAGCGCCAGAGATGGGGGCGATGGCTTTGGAGCCGCCGGTTTTGATGAGAGGGTGGCCGGGGAGAAAGGGTGCGAGGTGAGATTTCACACCGATGGGACCAACTCCAGGACCGCCGCCGCCGTGGGGGATACAGAAGGTTTTGTGAAGGTTGAGATGGCAGACATCGGCGCCAATCTCACCTGGTGAGCACAATCCAATCTGAGCGTTCATGTTGGCGCCATCCATGTAGACTTGGCCGCCATGTTGATGGACGATATCACAGGCTTCCTTGACCTGGGGCTCGAAAACACCGAAGGTACTGGGGTAGGTGATCATGATAGCCCCAAGCTCTTCGCTGTACTTTTCACACTTCGACTTTAAGTCTACCATGTCAAGGTTACCACTCTTGGTATCACACTTGATGGTAACGACCCGCATACCAGCCATGGCAGCCGAAGCTGGGTTGGTGCCATGGGCAGAGACTGGGATCAAGCAAATATCACGCTTCTTGCCTGGCTGCTGTTCCTGAAACTTTCGGATAACTCTCAAGCCAGCGAACTCGCCTTGAGCCCCAGAATTCGGCTGCAAAGAAACGGCATCAAAGCCGGTAATAGTTGCCAAATCCGCCTCGAGTTCATCAATCATAACTTTGTACCCTGTAGCTTGGTCGCTCGGTACAAAAGGGTGGATCGATGAGAATTCCGGCCACGTGACCGGCGCCATTTCCGTTGTCGCATTGAGCTTCATGGTGCAGGAGCCCAGGGGTATCATTGAGTGGGTCAGAGAAAGATCCTTCGACTGGAGATGGTTGATGTAGCGGAGAAGTTCGGTTTCCGAGTGGTGGGAGTTGAAGACTGGGTGAGTGAGATATGGTGAAGTTCTCTTGAAGGTGGATGGGATGGCAGGAAGTGATTCGATGATCTGATCAAGCTTGATCTCTTCTTTGGATCTAGAGAAGTCCTTAAAGATGGCCAAAGTGTCCTCGAGATCTTTAGCATCGACAGTCTCATCAACAGTGATGCCCAATCTGCTATCGTCGAACCTTCTCAAGTTAATTCCGTACTCCTTTCTGGCATGCTCCAGCACCTCATCCGACTTCCCTTGCTCAACATTGACCACAACCGAGTCAAAGTGGACTCCTCTTGATCCTGTCTCAAATCCAAGACTCTTCAAGCCCTGCTCAATAATTCTGGCCCCTTGAATGGCTCTCTCTGCAATATTCTTCAAACCCTGCGGTCCATGATAGACAGCATAGAATGCACTCATATTTGCCAGTAGCGCCTGAGCGGTACAAACATTGCTGGTAGCCTTCTCTCGTCGAATATGCTGCTCTCTCGTCTGAAGTGCCAATCTCATAGCCTTGTCCCCAAGTCTATCCTTCGAAACTCCAATAAGCCGTCCAGGAATCTTGCGCTTGTACTTATCACTCACAGCAAAGAAAGCTGCATGAGGGCCACCATATCCAAATGGCACTCCAAATCTCTGAGAATTTCCGAATGCAATATCAGCACCGAATTCTCCGGGGGGCGTAAGAACGGTGAGGGCTAGAAGATCCGTAGCAACACTGAACGTAGCTCCCTGCTCATGAATAATATCTCCCAGGCCCTTGAAATCCTCAACGCCGCCCTCTGTATCTGGATATTGGACCAGCACACCAATCAAATCCTTGCCCAGCTCCTTGACTCTTGCGCCTCCATTAGCAAGTACATCTCCAATTTCAATCTTAATCCCAAACCCATCTGCTCTGCTCTGTAACACCGCCTTCGTCTGTGGATGCACCAAATGACTAACAAAAAACGTCTTATTCGGACTCTTCTGCCTGCTCGCCGGCAACGCATTCAGGCTCAAAGTCATCGCCTCCGCAGCAGCCGTACTCTCATCCAACAAACTAGCATTAGAAACGGGCAGAGCAGTCAAATCACAAACCATAGTCTGGAAATTCAACAGACTCTCCAATCTCCCCTGTGAAATCTCCGGCTGGTAAGGAGTATAGCTCGTGTACCACCCTGGACTCTCCAAGACATTTCTCTTAATAACCTCTGGTGTTCTCGTGCCCGCATATCCACAGCCGATATAGCTCCGCATGATAGTGTTCTGACTCGCGATGGTCTTGAGTCTGGCTAGTAATTGGGACTCGGTGAAGCCTTCTTCGGCATTGCTTGTAGCTGAGTCGATTTTGAGACTGGCGGAGGAGAGAATATCGGAGGGGAGGACTTCTTTTACGAATTCATCGAGGGAGGAGACCGGCGGGTCGAGGGCTTTGAGCATCTGCTCCGTCGAGTCTGCTGAGGGACCAATATGACGTCGTGCGAAAGTATCCAGTGGCAGATATGTCCCCTTTTCCGCCCGCCCCTTTAGAGTAACGGCCTCATCGCTGGCAGAGCTGGTATAGAAAGTTCGTCTCTCAATTGCACTTGGAGTTCTCGAACAAGAGCGGCAAACCCATGATCTGGTGAGTTGGGAACTTCTTGCCACCGTTCTTGTGTGCGTTGCTAGACGTCCCAGAGGAATTCTGAGGGCTAAACTTGCGCCCGCCATGGTTGTATTGGGGGGAAGAAGTCGAACGGTTTGAGAAAGTCGGTGAGTGTGGGCAAATAGTGGTAGGAGAGTTGTATCGAGGGGTTCGGAGACTTTAGGGATCCAGGGCTTCTTATCGAACGCCTATCAGACCGTGAACATTTCTGGTACTTTTAGCCGAGGTAGTCAATTATGTCTGTCAAGAAGTGAAAATCGAATGTTTTCCAAAGGTTTAGAAGAAAAGGAAAGAAGAGGTTTGGCAGAAGTGGGATTTCAATTTCATAAATGTTTTGACTTTGGAGCTCCCTCGAAATTGTTATCCGACTTCGGCTTGCTGCGGGCTGCGGGCTGCGGCATGACTTAGGTTTAGCCCGCCACATCCACCCATGAAGACTCCCGAGTCAGCTCGCAAACATCAACAACCAAAAAATACTTGCAACGGAGTCTTTGCCAACCCAAGTTAACGAACCCTTTTCCACCACTGCAACACATCACAATCATGTTTGGAGGACGTTAGTTCTCTTTAGCCCTCCTCTCCCTCTTCTAAAGCATACTGACAACTCCTAGCACCACCCCAATTGACAGCCGCAGAGCTGAAGGTGCAGGAAGAAGAGGCGACTCTGACCGTACAAAAAGTCATCGTCGGTGCCGTGCTGTTGTACTTGTGTAAGTACTGAACCTACGGGGATGACATAGGGACAGGAGAGAAGGCTAATAATGGTGGTGGTATAGCTCCGTTTGCGATCGATGCCTTCTCGAAGCTTTTATAGAGGATAGGGGCTAGGGGCGTGCACATGGGAGTCTTGGGCTGTAAAAGTACGGATACGATGGGCTGGGTTGGGATGTACAACATAATGATGCGGCTGTATTGATAGTACTCTGGTCAAAGAGCTGTTGAGAGCTGCTTGGGCGGAGGGCGGGGCTGTGCGGAGTCTGAAAACAAACCAGACCCTCTCTATGAATCCCTTCACATTCTCTACTCCGGATGGCCACAATCTCATTGAAACCTCGGTAGGGTGATGCTGGATAGGTATGGCATGGAGGACATAGGGTGCTCTTCAACGCTGTCCGAATATATGCCACGTTCCCTCTCCCGTGATTCCAGGTCCCAGTGATGTGGCAATGTGGAAATACTCATGGCACTTCCCACCATGTCAGTGACAGACGATGGCAGCAGAGACTTTAGTATAGTACCAAGAGGAAAAACTTTGATCAGTGCCCGAAGAACTTTTAGTTGAGATCCCGATGATTTAAGAGCAGGAGAGTCTTCAAGCTCCAAGTTAGGCTGGACTACGTGTGCCGTCCTCATATTCTCGGGGTCTTGGAAGATCTAGATAGCTGTGAGTTTCGAAGCAATCTGAATACTGACGCAAACTGTATCCTTGGTAATATCTACGCTATCCGAAAGTACTTGGATGCTTTGAAGTACTGTACCTAAGAGTTGAAGGGGTATCGATTACTTAAAACATAGGTCTGATTTTGTCTTGGTATCTGTAGGGTTCTGGAATATTGAAGAGTGCTCTGACAATTAGAGACATAGGAATATTCAGGAAGCACTGGAAATTCACGGATTGTAAAATTCTCGTGAGGCTTTGGATAATCAACAAGACTTACTGCCGAAGTACAGTACAGCTCAAGTAGTTGCTGTCAACCTGGCAAGAATCATCACAATTATTATCAGTGTCACAGCCACGTGAGACCGCAGCACCTAGCGAAGTGAAATTAGAATGCTCATATCTCATTGATCATCTATGCAACCCCTTGAATCATAACCTGCATCAAATGCTTGCTTGCTTTTTGAATCACCCAGGCAAAGTTCCATCATGCATCATTATTTTCATCCCAGCCACGCAATGCAAAGAACCACCTCCATGATCAATGAACGAAAAAATGACGCTAGCTGAGCAAATGCGACCACCAGGGGCGAGGTGAAGATCAGAAACCGACACCATCATGACTTGTAGACCAGAATGCAAAAGCGGGACAATGAAAAAGGTCTACCAGTCGAAAACCCCTTAATCGTCTCGCAAATCACCATACTCCCACAAACCCCTACGATCCTCCCGCGCAATATCCTCCTTCTCACGCAGACCCTTAAGAACGTCACCAAAGCCTCTCTCCCAAGCCTTTAGCTTTCTCGGAACCATTGCATGACCCTCCTCCACAATCTCAGCATTAATGGAATCAGCGATGTTCTTACTGTGAGCAGGGTCAAGCAGAGTAATGAAAAGTGTGCCTTCCGGAGCCGTGTAGTCGATGTTCGCAACTAGTTCTTTGCCTGCAGTGACCTGTGTAATGAAGTCAATGGAATCCTTTAAATAATTTCCCGAAGTAGGGAATTCGAGAAGAGACAGAATGGCATCAACGGCTTGGGGGCGGAGCTTGGAGGTTTGAAATTCGGAGGAGAGAGGGCGGAGACGGGCCCAGGGGATCTTCTCACTATTACCATAATCGATGTAGACGACTTCGGCCTCCTTGGCAGCGCGGTCGTTGGCACGGATCTTGGCACGGTACCATTGACCATCCTCAGAGAACTTGGCTGCGACGAAATCACCGGCCTTGGGATCGGAGGGGAGGCCTTTGTTATTTTGCGAGTTGAGGTGGAACGAGCGGAATTGGGACATGAGGGTTTCGAGGCCAGCGGTGCCGGTGCCAATCATTTGGATCTTGAGCTTGCCGGTAGCGTCGTCGATGTGTGTGATGACTACGTCCTTGTAGTCCATCTTGCGCGGCACGACGGTCTCCTCGGTGTCTCTACCGTTAGTGAAGGCGACTTCCTCTTCTTGAGCGTCTTGAGAAGGGTCCCAGTCGACCCAGAGACCCTTGCGGGCTTCCTTTGCGCGTTGCTCGGCTCCATTCAGTTCAGCGGCGTTGCCGGATTGCTCAGCGGAGTAGCTATGAACAGTGGCGTATCCCTCCTCAACGAGAATCTTGGCAAAGGACTCCTTGCCTAAGTAGAGCTCACCAATGAATCCACCAACCTTGTCAACATTGTGAACATTGATCTCAACATCGCGCTGGTTCAATCGCTTTGTAGCAAGTTCGTGAGCTTCTTGACCGAATGGTTCGGCCTTGTCATTAGGTCCTCTTGCAGATTTTGGCGCACGAATGCCGCCCAAAACGAAGGTAAGCTTAATGCTCTCGCGAGGAATAAGAAGTGTGAATCTCGAACCGCCCTTGACGAAATCAACAATAGCTGGAATTCTCTTTTGGCGTTGAAGAGCAGAGAGTTGAAGCTTTGCCTTTTGAACAGTCTCGGATGCATCGATGTATTGCTTTGCTTTAGCCGGGTTTCCCGACCACATGCCCTTCTTCTCCTCCTTCGCCGTCTCCTGCGCAGCCAACAGCTCATCGTAGTTGGGAGCTCGGTCAGTGTCGTCTCGACGGTGGCGAATAACTGAAGCCCAGCCTTCTTGCACCAGGAGTAGGTTGATGTTCTTGTCGTTAAGAGTGACTGTGGCGACGTCCTTGGCATCATATCCCTCAACGGCAGGCCGCGATCCGTCAATACTGACCTGAGCATGCTTTCCAATAAGCTTCTTTCGCAAGAACTCCTTGGCTTCGTCTCTGAACGGCCCCTCCGCGGGGTCGGTAGGACGAGGGCCTCGGATACTGCTCAAGTTGATTCGCTTCTCCTCACCAGCACGGTTCCTAATGAAAATAACATCTGCGCTAAAGATCTTGGTGACTTGAGCCTCGTGGTTAGCACTGGATCCTGCCTTGGCAACATGATCCTTATGAACACCAAGCTTTCCGGATTGGGCCTTCTTTTCCGCCTCTCTAAGTGAAGCCATCTTTGCGCCTAGGAGAGTAGAGTGGAAGTCGGAGCAACGTGCTAGCCCAGCTTGTAAGAGAAATACCGCAATCGAGCCCTTAGGGTGGATGACGCTTGCGATTAATTGGCTTTGAGGACTGAGACCAAGAACTTCGACTTTAACATTTCGTTGGAGCAGTCTCTCTTCAACAAAAAGCTTGGCCTCGTTTCCGTGCTCTTCAGCGGGTTGAACTTGCTTGTTCGATGGGTTGACACGTTCGGTAGTGGGAGCTCTGATTCCAGCAACTAATGTCATGACTAGAAATTATTAGCTAGGCTCTTCCTCATGATTATAAACATACCTTGCATATGCTTCGTGGGTGAAATGAACAAGCGTACAAGCATTCGGTCTCCGCTCAAAACGCGTTCAACCATGCCATCAATACTCTTGCCCTTCCACTCCTCAATGAAAGCCTTCGCGTCTCCCATGTCATGTAGAACGTCAATACGACCACCGCTAGGTTGCCACAAGCCCTTGTCCTCACTGCGAGCTCTGGCTTCAGCAAGACGTAGTTGATCGAGTTGTGCAATAGCCTCTGGGGAATCCTCCTTTCGGCCAGCATCCTCTCTGAGCTTCAACCAACCCTCCTTGACCATCTCCTCCGGAAGTCGGCGGCCATCATTGAGGTAGACAATTCCGTATTCGCGATTCGTGTTGGGGATGGTGTAGAGAACTTGAAACTGGACGTGCTTGCCAACAATCATCTTGCGCAGAGCATCGCGAGATTCGAAGGCCCATTGCTCGTCGCCATCCTTCTTCAGGTGAGGTGAAGTAACATAGGCAAGAGAAAGAGTACGCTCGCGTTCGGGGTTTGCAACCGAGCATAGAACAATGCTGTCGCCGCTCAAGACTGACTTGACTTTTGCCTGGTTGAGAACCATATCGTATCGTGCCGGAGGAACGCTTGGGAGAGATATGTACGGGAGCTTCGGCGAGTTTTTCGGCTTGGGAGTTGAGGATCGAAACGGCTTTGCTCTTGACGCTGGGGCGAATCTCGGAGCTGGAAATGGTTCGATGAAGGCTGGAAACGGCTCAATCTTCGGGGATGATAGTCTCAAAGGCGTGGAAGAAAATGAGGTGATATGCGGAGCTGCAGGAAATAGTTCAATCTTGGGGGCAGGAGGCAAGGCTGGGAATTCAACTAGGTCAGCATTGTGTCCAGCACGTCTTAAGCTTTCAGAGGATCCGGAGTTTTGGCGCTGATGATCCTTTCCGGTTTCAAGAAATTTTTTGACGTCGAGGGGATTCATGTTGATAGTATTTGCTGCGGGAGCTCTCGAGGATGTGGTGATGTGGTGTGGGTGGAGGTGTTTGACCGAAAATATACTGGTGTAGTCCTCAAGTTCAAAGCTCATAGGAAGGAAGCAGGCCCCGCTTCAAAAGATTCCACAGATTAAACGTGGTAAAACAAACAATTATGAAGTGGTAGTATTGTGGAAGCTGAGGAGGTTGTTGATGTTGCGGAAGGGCAGAGCAGGAGTTGAACGACATCCAGAGCTTAGAAATAGCCAATCAAGTTTGGAGGAAAATAAACAAAGCCGACCTGAGAAAAGGCAAATACCAAAGTGACTTCCCAACCTTTGAAAGCTCAATTGGAAGTGGTGGTTGCTATTCTGCAACTCCAAGATCGAAAGCGGTGGGTATCCTAAGGACAAACCACGGATTGTGGCAGGAGGAAACAATACCAGGGAAAAGGAAGTATTGTTACTTACAGATACGTTTAGGTCTTTTGGAGATACGCAAGAGGATAGGGTTCAAGCAGAAGCGTCAAGGAATTGTTTGCAGTGAGGGAAAGGATATCGTTGTTCAATATTGATATAGGGCCAGATTACCTACTCGAGAATTCCAAAATCAAAGTCGTGTGCCTGGGACTCTTCACTCACCGACCCCACCATCGCTAACCTAAAGAAGGAAGGTAAGGCGGTGGGTCACGTGCAAATAGATCGAGCGCCAAGGTGAAGAGAGGAGGAGTTACAGACAAGAGGGAATCTAGAGAATCAGGAGAGGCTGAAGCATAGAGCAGAGAATTGTGAAGAGTGATATGTTAAAATGTGTAACTATTCGGAATGTTCAACTAGTATACTCTAGGAGATTTCTTCTTCCCTAAATGGCCTCCGACAAGGCGGGGTAGATAGATGGTGAGAGCTAGTATCCTAGGCAAGGAGAGCTCTACGAAGACACTAGGAACATCATATGGGCAAGACTTGTTGTAGACTTAAGGTAGGTAGCGAAAGTAGGATTAATATCTGACATATACTGTAGTTACTCTCCAGGACGGTTTACATAAACGGGCTTCCAAGACATTAAGACATCGCCCATCGCCTCTAATAATCAAGAGCACTTAAACATTGACTCTGGCATAATGACCAAGATTAATTCAATACTCTAGTTTTCCTTGACATCCTTCACGTGCAGGGTAGGTTCTCTGTCCACCGAGAGCTCGGATGGCCGAGCTACAACGTTCAGGGTCATAGTCACATCCTCCATTTGGGAAAAGCGGTAATTTCATCGAATCGTTTGTCATTTGACTACTTTTTGTTCTGCCATCTTAAGAGTTAGATCAACGAGAAGGTAATAGCAAAGCCAGCATATTTGGGTCAATCAATATATGCTTAAGCAGCAATGCCGATGACACCTGGGAGAAGTCAGTAAGAGCTAGAGAACACGGCTCGAGGAAGGAAAGACATACCACAAGCAGGTCTGGTACCAGCATTGCCAGTCTTCTTGGACTCCTCGTTTCCACCTTGGCCAAGATCATCAGTTCCAGAGTGGACAACAACGGTACGCTATAACAATTAGCAATTTTCTTCAGCATGGGAATATCCGACGTACGCCGATAACGCTCTCAGGGCCAATCAGCTTGATGAGCTTGTCGGTAGTGGTGCCAACGCCATTGCCCTGAGCATCAGTCTTAAAGTTCCCAAGATCGCCAACATGGCGAGTCTCATCAGTGGGAGCACCGTGTGTCTTTCCGTGAGGGTTGACTTTCCATCATTAGTCCTATCTAGGTATGTATTCGGAGGGAGGCCACTCACAGTGGGGACCGGCGGATGTGCAGCCGTTGGTGTTGTCGCCAAACTGGTGGACATGCATGCCACGCTCGGCGTTGGCGTCGTTGCCAGTGATGTTCCATGAGATCGTGGTGGGGGAGGACTCGGATTCTTGCTCGAAGGTGACGGTCCCAGAAATCTTCGAGTCTCCTCGGACGGTTGCAACTGCGGGAGGACAGAGTTAGCTGGGTAATCTGCAAGATGATCTGCACGATGGATAGGAATAGAAGTGTCAAAGCAGGTCAGGAATCGATCAAAAGCCGGGGTTATGAGGAAGAGGTCTTGAGGGTAGCCATCCGGGTGGTGTCGCTGTCTGCCCCCTTGAGTGCATTGAAGTGTGAATAAATCCTGCTCATATTGTCTCTAGCGACCCCGCCATTCTCAGGAGACGCCAATCGATGGACGGGAAAGCAAGGGTTGTGGTGAATCCAAGTATAGGAAATGCTTGACCTACCAGCCTTGACCATTTTGATAGATTTGTGATGGTTTTGTTGAATTAGGAGGTGAGGCTTTTGGGATGCGGGGAAAGGTAATTGAAGGAGGGGGTGATTGTTTATGAGGTTACAGAGAGTGGGGAGCCGGACCTCCAACGGACCAAAAGCTTACCAACCCCGAGCCAACTAGAACCAAGCTTTCGAAATCCATTCGAAATCCGAAATCCAAACTCCGAACCCGATGACAATGTAATGCTAACATTTCAAGTCTCTAGCTGCTGTTATTCTCTTTGATTCGGGGACAGAGAAACTGGAGCCGCGAGAGTGTCAAGTTCCCTGACAGCCCACCATGCGCGCCGCTTCTTCGCGACATACTGTACCCATTCATTCAAGGGTCTTTGTTGTTAATTTTCTAGATGATAAATAATATCTTCATCAGTAGCATGTAGATTAATCTGGTACTGTATGCTAGTCTACAGCCCACTCCCGTGATAAGCCACCCGCGCAGACTTGGACCATTGGTGAGAAAATACATAGCACTGAGAAGATAGGCTTGCCCAATAACGCTGCGTTTGTAAATACGCTTGGCAACTGCTAGTACGTCGAACAATACGGACTCAAAGAATCGTGACAATAGTGCAAAGATCCATCACTTATCGAAAGGTCTTAATAGGGTCTCGATGCTAATCTCTCTCTGGTGAAAAACAGTTCATAGAAGGAAGGTCGGTGAAGGATGGGGAAGAAGCATTAGATACGCTGGACAAAAATGTCCATTCTAATTGCAGTAAGTAGGGGTATATCAAGTCAGCATCCACATATGAAGCTCATACGGATCATAATCTAGTGAGGTGTTCCGCCTACTTACAACTTCTTACCAAAAGCTGCCGAGACCGGAATAGAAAAAGGGCCAGCAGCCTGTATATTCACCCAGGGCTTAAAGTCTTCTGTCGACGTAGGATTTGCATCCGAAATCAGCGCTAGAAATTCAGTTTCAATGGTTTGCCTAGTACTGGGGATAGCCAGGTCGGAGGGAGAGAAGAGCGTGAGATCACTACCGAGCCACGAAAATGCCGGCTCTCCTGCTAATATGTTCTGTTCGTCGCCATCAGTGAGTAGTATAGGATCGGTATCTTGGTCACCTCCATAATCATGCAGTCCGGGATCAAGGCTAGGGAAATCCCACGAGTGGAGACTAGAATACCCATTCAGTTGGACAGCCGTCTCGCTGCGAGGTTTACTTCTGAACATTATTTCAGCCTTATAGTAATACCAAGAAAGAGGTCTCAAAACGTGACTATGGCAGACATCGCACCCAATAGGACTAATGGCACCGCGGCCACTCAAGTGAGCAAGGGTAGAGGGACCATTCAATATACTGTAATGGCCTCGCGACCCAGAGTCGACGCCGGCCCGGACGCGGAGTGTGACGGCGCGAGGAGGTTAGTAAACTAATCTCATTCGCAGGCTATCTTATAGAGAGCAAATACAAGGAGGAAAGAGGTTCTTAGGGAACCCCTTCTTAAATAGGCCAGAGGTTGGCGCTCGGGCCACTATCGTTGCTAGAGCAACAGAAACTAACCTTGGCCTTAGGCCTCCTACTATTATATATATCTAGCCTTAGGCTTTAAAGTATATAACCTTAGCCTCGCGCCTTATCCTAGCCTCGTCTCGCTATAATAACTAATTAAGTGCCTATAGTCGG
>JAPZPB010000387.1:0-37237 GCA_037952635.1 Bryoglossum gracile | reverse complement strand
TAAAATAGTCTAAGCTATAATTGCAATAATACTTACTTATAAGAACTAAGGGGAGCATGCATTTACGGCATCGGAAGTCCTATAAGAAAGCCTATATATTAATAGGAAATCGCTATTAGCGGAGATTAAGAAGTGCTTCCTAGCTATCTTAAATAATAAGGAAGAGCATCTAACTAATAAAGCTATAGCTACTAAGGTAGTTAAAGGTATTATTATACTACGAACTTATAAAGAAGCAGTAAACAACCCCGAGTTCGCCGCTAAGTAGAAGGAAGCTATTAATAAGGAATTAAGAACGCTAATAGTAAACGGAATATAAGAAGAGTTTATCTTACTAGATAAAGCTAATCTTATATCGACGAAATAAGTATTCGATATTAAGATAATTAATACTAGAGAAATTAACTAATTTAAAGCAAGACTAGTAGCTAAAGGTTTTAGTTAATAATATAGTATTAATTACGCTAAAACCTTTGCTTTTACTATATAGATAGATACCCTATATATATTCCTAGCTATAGTTATAAAGGAGGATCTTAAATGCTATTAATACGATATTAAGAACGCCTTTATAGAGTCTTAATTATAAGAGGATATCTTCCTAGCCTTACTACAAGGCTATACCGCAAAGAAAAGGCATATTCTTAAGGCTTTATATAGCTTCTATAGATTAAAGCAAGCAGGAAGAAACTAAGCAATACTATTAAGAAACTTCCTAATTAAAATTAGGTTCCGGCAAAGCCTAGCAGATCTATGCCTATATATCTATAAAGAGAGACGTATATAGTTACTTATATATATTAATAATATACTAGCTGCCGCTAAAAGTAAAGGGCAACTTGATTAGTTTTATAAAAGTTTATTAAAGAGATTTACTACTAAGAATCTAGGGGAGATTAGCAAGATCCTTAGTATACGAATCACTAGAGACTAAGCAGACCGAATAATCTATATAGACTAAGAGCTATACCTAGAGGACGTTTATAACTTAATAGGAATTATAATAGCCAAGTATAGAAAGCAAACTACCCTTACTTCGAACCTTAAGAGCTTATTAGCTACTAAAGATAATAAAGTTCCTATTAACGCAAAGCAATATACGAAGGGAATTAGCTAGCTTATATACGCGATAATTCTTATAAGACTTAATATAGCTTTTACTCTCGAATAACTATTATAATATATAAAGAGCTTAGTTAAACGCTATAAACACGCCTTAAAGTAGCTCTTATAATATATTAGATTAACACTATAATAGAAGCTACGTTTAGGTCTAGGGGGAGCTTATTCAAGCTATATAAGCATTTATACTAATGCTAATTAAGCAAGTAATAAGATAAACCGGAAAAGCATCTTAAGGGGCATAAGCATATTCTATAGCAGACTAGTAGCATAAGCGTTAAGGAAGCAAAAGTCTATATTAACCTTAAGCGCGGAATCCGAGTATATTTCTTAAGCAATATTTATAAAGCTAGGATAATGGGCTGCGCAAATCTAGAAAGACCTAGGAGCCCCTTACTATATTAATAATAATAGAGACTGCACTATTAAGATATATAGAGATAATTAAGGGGCACTAGCACTAGTAAAGAACCCGCATTTATATAAGCAATCTAAGCATATCGATATTAGCTATTACTTTATTAAGGACCTAGCTAAGAAGAGGAAACTAGAGATCTTATACGTTCTTACTAGCAATATAATTATAAACGGTATAACTAAGCTATTACAACGCGTCGCGCATAAGCAATTCTAAAGACAATTAGGATTAGTCGATAAAGGTACTTTATAAGAGAAAATCAAGGAAAGGACGTTTTAGGTATAGTACTATATTTAAACTATTATAAGCTATAATTAGCTACGGGCCAAGGATTTACTATGCTAGAGGGTAAATCTAGATTTGCCCTCTATTATATAACTAAGCGACCGTCTAATTAAGATATGCCCTAAGGGGAAGTGTTAAAGAAAAGGGGTTTAAAGACCTAGTCTAATTAGTTAAGGGATAGTCCGGGCTAAAGCTAGTGAAAGTAGGCCGGTTTATAAGCAAGGCTACTTTCGCCTGTATAAAACAAGGCTTAAGCTTTAACCTTCTTTTATAGTTAGTTAGTTAAGTTAATAGAAGTATATTCAACCCTGCAGCTGTTTTATTACTATAAGTACAACACCTAGAGGATTATACCCTTACTAGGTGCCTATTCTTAATAAGATCTATAATAAGAAGCTGCTAGCAATTATTAAGGCTTTTAGGACGTGGAGAGTATATTTATTAAGGATAGTATATTAGGTGCAAGTTTAGACGGATTATAAGAATCTTATTTATTTTTTATTAATAAAAGAACTCAATTGATATTAGGTATAATAAGCGGAAACCCTTGCGGATTATAACTTTTGTATTACTTATATTAAAGGAATAGAAAACGCTAAAGCAGATGCTTTAAGCAGAAAACCCGAGTATTTTGAAAATAAGATATAGGTTTTATATGCAATCTTTAAGGAAGATAAGGACTTAATAATTTATAATAAAATAGAGTTAGCCGCGACAAGCGCTATCTTAGGCAATGCTATTGCAAAGTATTTGCAAATATATTATAATATAGATTTAATAGCAAAGCAAGCATTGCTTATGCTAAGACTAGAATTTACTCTTAATAATAGAACTATCTATTAAAAGGATAAGCTATATATACTATCTAAGATCTATAAGGAATTCGTTAAAGAATAGCATAAGCTGCTTGCTTATAAATACTAAGGAGTTACTAGAATGCTAGAATAACTTAGGAGAAGTTATTATTTCCCGCGTATAAAATATATAGTCAAGAAAGTAATTAGTAAATGCAATGCTTATATATAGAATAAGTCCTCGAGATATAAGCCGTATAGTTAGCTTAAATCACTGCATACCCCTTTAAAGCCTTAGTTATTAATTGCATAGGATTTTATAGAAGAATTACTAAAATTAGTAAAGCTTATAATAAGAGTAGAGTATAATGCTATCCTAGTTATTATAAATAAACTCACGAAGTATGCATATATGCTCTTATATAAGATAACTTATATTGCGGAAGATTTAGTATATACGTTTTTAAGAATTGTAGTAGCTAATTATAAACTATTAAACGAGATTATATTAAATAGAGATAAGCTCTTTACTTTAAAGTTCTAGAGATTACTTATAGTATTATTTAGAACGAAACTTAAGATATTAATAGCTTTTAGACCTTAAACTAATAGTTAGATAGAAAAGTTAAATTAAATAATAGAAGCTTACCTTTGCTATTATATTAACTATTAATAAAGCGATTAGGTAAGGCTCTTGCCTCTAGCCTAGTTTGCGTATAATAGCGCGGAAGCAGAGATTACGAAAATATTACTATTTTATGCTAATTATAGGTTTAACCCTAAAGCATATAAAACCGCGATTAAAGGAAGTTCGATTGCTTAGTAAGCTAAAATCCAAGTGGATTAGCTTAAATCGCTATACGAATAACTTGCAGATAATATATGCTTTATATTTTAGCGAATAGCGTTATATTATAATGCTAAATATAGTATAGAACCTATGCTTAAAGAAGGGGATAGAGTTTACTTGCTTTAGAAAAATATTAAAATAAAACAACTAAGCAAGAAACTAGATTATAGGAAGTTAAGACTATTTAAAATTAGCAAAGTTATTAAACTAGTTAATTATCGACTTAAGCTACTTAATATAATAAGAATATATCTAGTATTTTATATCTTACTCTTAAAGCTAGCACTTAAGGGAGCGCCGCGCGCCTTATATATAAAGATTAACCTAGTTAATCTAAACGCTATATATAATATAGAAATAATATTAGACTGCTAGTATATTAGAAATAAGGTTAAGTACTTAGTAAAGTAGCTTAATTACTTATACTTAGAAAATATATAGAAATTATAGGAATACTTTAAGAGCTCTAAGAAGCTAGAGGAGTTCCACTAATAAAATCTAGGGTTGCCTAAAAGACGGGGTTAGGATTAAGGTTATTAAGACTTAAAACGGAAGAAAGGTCTATGCGCTTATTAAGTATAAGCGGCGATTTCTCGATCGCGCGCGCTTTATTCTTATAACGCTTAATACTCTTATATTTCTTTATAGCGCTTAACTTATTAAGGAAACGCAAACTATAGATAAATATCTTTTATTCCTTTTTAATAAGTAAGTGCTTTTATTTATAAATATAGAGAATCTTATATATTGCTTCTTTTTCCTATTCCTCTAAATTAGCCTTAAGCTTCGCGATTGAAGCCTAATTACTTTTATAGGGCACGTTATGCTCTTAAGCGTTAAAGAGGCTATCGCAGGGTTAGCCTTAATAAATATACTTGGAATAACGAGAAGATAAAGCCTTTTTTATTATATATTTTCGGTCTTAGGACTCGCAAGTAAAATAGGGTATTATTTTAGTAGATAGAGGGGAATCTTTAATTTAGTAAGCAAGTAATAACTATTCTTTCTTTTTGCGATAATTAGATATAATAAAAGAAAAAGAAGATTATAACGAATCTTATAAGATTTCCTTACTACGGTTAAGCGTTGGGATAATGCTAGGCAAAGAAGGGGATAGTATTATAAAGTAATATTTAGCACGTGTTAATTAAGAGCCTAAGGCTTACTAACTAACGAAATTAGGCAAAGAACTCTTAGGAGGTGGCTTAGATAAGCTATATAATAAGGAAGGTTATAGGGTAAACTTTTTAGATAATAGGAAAGGTTTAAAGGTCTTAAAAGGTCCTCGGGTCTTAAGGGGTCCTAAGGTCCCCCCGGGTCTAGAGCAGGAAGGTTCTATATAAGCTAGATAGTTTCCTTACTTAGATAAGAGCTTCGTGCTTAACTTAAATTGATTATCTTAACTTATAATTAGTAGCATTCGATATAGCTAAAGCTACTCTCTTTTATATATAACTACTTATACCTACTACTTATCCCAAACCAACCTTACGAAGTCGATTCGTTATACTAACGTGCTCTTAATGCTTATAACCTTGCGTCGTCTTAGTTAAATAGATTATATTTAGTTAACTTAAGAAGTTATAGTTCTAAAGTATATAAGAGCATTATATACTTTCGCATATTTATATAATAGACTAACTACTCCTAGCATAATCTACCTAGACCTTTATATATACGCTAAATTACCTAATTCCTTTATATATTTTATAATTTTTATAAATTTATATAATAAAAATAAAATTTAAAGAAACTAAAACCAAAATAATACTTGTTTAACTCACTTGCTTTTTAACTCCGTTACTTTTATTAACAATAAGCATGGCGAGATTTAAGTATAAATCGATTATTAAAAAAACTTCAAATTCCGCCACCGCTATGATAGCACTTCTCATGCCTAGAAAACCCCGCGTCTTAGCAGACCTAGGCTAGCACAGCTTCTGTTCCAGCTCAATTGTGCGCAACCAGTCAAAGGTTAGCACTTGTGTTTAAGACCAAAACCACAATAGTGGTGCATTAGTCGCTCCAGACGAACTATAAAATACTTCCCGTCCCAGCCCCGCGTCCCAGTCCGGCCACTGCAGTAGTTCAGGGGTTTCCGGAGATCGATAATTCCACCTCACCACTATAAATACCTCGCAACGAAGTAAATAGGTTTGCAGTGTTTAACTGGTGTCACCGTACAAGTATCAAGGCAAGAGGTGCATTTATTTATCCCAACCAAGTGTAACAAGGTCAAGTCCCTCAAATCATTGCATACCAAATACATGGAACTCGTACTTTCGTATGCCAAGAACAATTGGTAGTGACTTACGTCTGCTGTACTCTCTCAGCCGTAGGTGAACGCCTCCCAGTTCTGTTTCGACCGGACCCAAACTATAACATCTTAACACTATTTGTTGAAAAAAGGAGGTCCAACCACCACACTAGCCGTTATCCCGTGTCAGCACACCCCTAGGGAAACTGCGGCCTACTAGTAATACATTGCTCATTCTTGTTAAAGGTCGGAGTCCAACCCCTCCCCAAACACCTATATTATAATATAATAAAAATCACATCGCTGCGCAATATTTATCCATCAAAAGCCATGGCTATTGTACCTGGAGACCGCAGTTTTTCCGCCAGGTGCGTCGCGGCTAGCTTTGGAACCCTGGCCTGGGTCGCAGTCAGCCTACGATGTTATGTACGTTTAAGGATTGTCAGACTTTTTGGATGGGATGATTCGTTTGTAGTTGTGGCACTGGTGAGCATTCTGCCTGCTGGATTTTTCACTGAACCAGGGCTGACAAGTTGGAATCGCAGGCATTTTACACAGTATTTTGCGTTTGCATGGTTATTGCAAGCTATTACGGGACAGGCCATCATGAAGCAAATCTCACGAAGGAATCTACCGTCATTGCCTTGAGGGTACGATATCCCCACGCGTCTGGCAAATCCAATCCTTCATGTATTAATATTCAGAGAATAGCTGTGGTGGGTCTGTGAAGTCTCCTATGGCTTGTCCTCAGTAGCATTGAAGGCTTCAATTTGCCTCTTTCTTCTACGTATCACCGTTCACAGGATCCATGTATGGATTCTTTACTCCGTCATGACAGTAACTGTAATGACCGGCTTTGTCTTCATGCTTGTGTTGCTGTTACAGTGTCACCCGATCTCGCATTTCTGGGAAAGAGATCAAGAGGGCCAGTGTATCAGCTGGAACGTCATTATCGCAATGAGTTGGCTCTGGAGCATCTTCGCTGGCATGTGTGACTTTACCGTGGGCATACTACCTATCTTTATAGTCAAGGACTTGCAGATGGAGAGGCGCATGAAGTTCGCGGTGGCGGCCATTCTCGGAATTGCTTGCATGTGAGTGGACTCGAAAATCTATCATCCTCAGACGGAAATTAAACTGTGTCTTCTAGTGCCAGCTCCGCGGTCATTATTCGAATGCCTTTTCTTCACACCTTCTCGGACCCAGACTTCCTCTGTACGTGATCCATCCTCCCTTTCACCAAACCACGTGCTTTTCCACAACGTACTGACCGCTCTAGGGGCAACCACCAGCATAGCCGTCTGGACCAACATCGAATTGGGCCTTGGTATTTTTGCCAGCTCTATGGCTACCCTCCGCCCCCTTTTCCGCCTCATCCGTGACAAGGGCCAACAGTATCTACGCGACCCAGGCCCTAAATCCTCCCACCCAGGCTCCAACGATCATATCAACAAGTCCTTCAGGCGTATGCGATCAGAGCAATTTGGTGATTTAGCGAGGAATTTCAGACCGCAGAATAAAGGTATCACGCTGACGACTGTGCTCAGTACGGCGGAGAGGGGTTATGCTGCGAACGGGGGTGGGAATGCAAGCGACAATACTGTGAATCAGTCCCCCCATATTCAGGATCTCAACAGGGAATACCTCGTACAAAAGACATTTGAGGTCACGATTACCTAGAGCGGATTGATGGAGAACTTGTGGCTATTCTTGCGTATAACGAAGGGGCAGAGGGGGGTTGGAGGGGGCGTCAACTGCTTTTATAAATTTATTGAATTAATTAACAATTGACTTGATGACCGTGCTTTAAGAAAAGACTATGAATATTTCCCAAATAATCGTATTACAGCTTTTTATTAGAAATCTTTGATTTTACTTATTCTTATAATATATGAAATATTTTGTTTTTTTAATAATTGTAAACATTTTTCTCCTTTTTATATTATCTCTCGCTTTTAAATAAAGGTTACAGCCTTGTTTATTTAATAATTAAATTGGATTACGGATTATATTAGTTACTTAAATTGAATTAATACCTATTAAACTAATTTCATTGAATTGTTTGTTTTACACTAGATCAGACTGTAATCGAGAAGGAAAGGAAAGATAAGCTAGAAATAAATCATTCCAACCCCGGGTTTTCATACGGGCAAAATCATAAAAATCTAGCATTACAAAACCAGCAACCAAAGCATCCCCAAAGATCTCGATGCTTCGCAGAGATTTTACACTGGTGATTAAAGATTCGGCCCATTCGAGTCCGATAGCGTTCAGTAGCCTCGCTCCACTCGCGCCGTCCTCATGCCGTCTCACATTCCGCCGTCTCATTCGCCTCGGTTCGGCCTTCTCTCGGTGACACTCACTCAGGAGTCAGATACTCAAATCTTGTTGGCAACCCAAAACCCCCCAGACATCTGGGCGCCATGAGGCTGGGCTCGGCTGGCTCCAGTCTACTTCCAAATCGCCCCCCTTCTGGCATAGTCCTGTCTGGGGAGGACAAGTCGGAAAGTCTCGATTCTTGAATCTCCAACTTTGCCGCAGTCTGGCATGATGACAGCAGTCACAAGCGTGAGAACGATGTCCAGAAGCGCTAAAACTTGCCCTTTCGAGTGAATGTACCTGATTTTAGATCCTCACACTTGATTCCCAGCGCAGTGATGGGCCGAATAGACTTATATACGGCCCTTTACCAGAGCTGTCAGGCCCAGTCACGGCCCGATTGCCAACGCGTTCCCCAGTTCCCCAAGTCCCCATACCCCAAATCCCCAAATCCCCAAATCCCCAAGTTTCCAGAACAAAGAACAGATAAAACGCACAATCCCCAGCTTTGGGCCGGGTTGGACCTTTCTTTTTCGCAAACACCAGTTTCTTCTGAATCGTCTTCGACATGTCTGGTCTCCGCGCAACCGACGATATCACCCGCATTGAGGCTCCAGTTACCTGGAAAGCCTACCTTATCTGTGCTTTCGCCTCATTTGGAGGTATCTTTTTCGGATATGATTCAGGATACATCAACGGTGTCAATGGATCCAAGATCTTCATCAACCTTGTCGAGCATGGCGCTCGCAACGACTTGAGCCCATCCCACTCCTCCCTCATCGTCTCTATCCTCTCTGCTGGTACATTCTTTGGTGCTCTCATCGGTGGTGATGTGGCTGAGATGATTGGCCGCAAATGGACTGTCATTCTTGGTTGCTTCATCTATATGCTTGGGGTTGTGGTTCAGATGATCACTGGTGCCAGCGGTACCAATGCTCTTGGGGTCATCGTCGCCGGTCGTTTGATTGCTGGTATCGGAGTCGGTTTTGAATCTGCCATCGTCATTCTCTACATGAGTGAAATTGTTTGTCCATCCCAGCCTCCCAATCTCGCCAATGACTCGCAGCTGACACCTCATAGTGCCCCAAGAAAGTTCGTGGTGCCCTCGTTGCAGGCTACCAGTTCTGCATTACCATCGGTATACTCCTGGCATCCTGCGTCGTTTACGCAACCGAGAAACGAAACGACAGTGGCTCTTATCGCATTCCAATTGCTATCCAATTCGCTTGGGCTATCATTCTGGGTGGCGGCTTGCTCTTCCTTCCCGACTCTCCTCGTTACTATGTCAAGAAGGGTATGCTCGAGAAGGCCAGCAACTCTCTCAGCAGACTTCGTGGACAACCAGTCAACTCTGAATACATTCAAATGGAACTTGCAGAGATCGTTGCCAACGAAGAATATGAGCGAAGCATCATGCCCTCTTCGAGTTGGTTCTCTGGATGGCGCAACTGCTTTACTGGGTCTCTTTGGGACCAGAAGTCTAACTTGCGCCGCACCATCTTGGGCACATCCCTCCAAATGATGCAACAATGGTATGCCCGGTCCCTACTCCCAGTAAAACGCCACTGACATATATCTCCTCAGGACTGGTGTTAACTTCATCTTTTATTACTCTACCCCATTCTTACAATCAACGGGTGCGATCAGCAACACCTTCTTGATCTCCCTCATATTCACCCTCGTCAACGTCTGCTCCACTCCTCTCTCTTTCTATACCGTTGAAAAATTCGGTCGCCGGCCGCTTCTTGTCTGGGGAGCTTTGGGAATGTTGATCTGTCAATTCCTCGTTGCCATCATCGGGGCTACTGTTGGTTTCAACCACACTCACCTTCTTGCTGATGGCACAACCAGTGTCGCCAACAACATCCCAGCAGTCAACGCCCAAATTGCATTCATTGCTATCTTCATCTTCTTTTTCGCCTCCACCTGGGGTCCAGGAGCTTGGATCGTGATCGGTGAAATTTTCCCATTGCCCGTCCGCTCCCGCGGTGTTGCCTTGTCTACTGCTTCGAACTGGCTTTGGAACACTGTAAGTCACATCATTGCTCTTTATCATGTGCATAGCTAATAAATCCAGATTATCGCTGTCATTACTCCTTACATGGTCGGCACAACATACGGAAACCTGAGATCGTTCGTCTTCTTCGTATGGGGCGGCCTCTGCACAATCGCTTTCATCTACGCATACTTCTTAGTTCCCGAGACCAAGGGTCTGTCATTGGAGCAAGTTGACAGAATGATGGAGGAGACCACTCCTCGTACTTCCTCCAAGTGGGTCCCACATCAGACCTTCTCTGCTGATATGGCTGGTGAGAAAAACACGCTTGATCACACAGTCATTCAGGATGTTGAGGGTAAGGGATCTGCTTCCTAAGCAGGTGGTTGACCTGGTCATACAAAACACAAGGGGATTGGGAGCTCCCATCGAGTGTTCTAGTAGGCCAACTTTTCAAGTAGACTTTAATGGATAATATGAATTTTAAATGTCACCTTAGCAAGTTTGTCTTTATGATCTGTTCTGGACATAATCCTTCAAGTATTTCTTCTCCATCAAGTACTTTCTTCCCCAACCTCATACCTTCTGCTCTTCAACTATCTTCTAGGATTTCAATTTCAATATATCCCCTAAGACCTTCAAATACCAATACTAGTGGCTCTTGTCAACGAGCTTCCAGTCTGTTTTTAGAGACATTACACTTTCTTCCCCGAGATAAGTGTAGCCAGGATATCTGACTAAGTCGCTTGGAATTTGGAAAGCACCGATCTTTTGCTTTCTTCGACTGGAATTAGCGATTTAATACCTCATAGAAGCTCCATTTCTGGACTCTATTGCTGGGAGAACTTTTGGCTGATAACAATGTTTTTGATGTAACCAACTGACTTAGTCGAAGAAAAAGACTGAAATTTCAAGCGACAGTGGCATCCGTCTATTCTAGTTGAAATCGGACGCCGCATTATCCTTTTCTGTTAATGGGCGCTTCCATCCTTTCTGTAGCGTTCTTAAAGGGCCATTTCCCCCGGGTATTGGAAACTGTTTTTTCTAACCCTATGAGGGAGCTCCGCCGGGGAAGCTACACATCTTTAACCCCATCAATCTCAAAGGCACACCGTACTTCCCCGTCTTTATGATTTCAGTTTGAAAGTAATACAATTTCTAGCTCTTTCTCGTCTTAGAAAGTGCTCTCCCCTGACCTTGACTCTGACTCTTGCTCCTTTTAATAGGCTCTACAGTATCGGTCGTAAATAATACAACCCGATCCCCAATAACCAGGACCATCTCAACCGATCTCACTCTCCTAGCCAGCAGCCAAGTTAAATCAGTGGTTACATCTGAGACAGATAGCGATTGGCCTAGCAAAAAGGCAATACTAGCCATCGGAAATTCAGTCAGAAGACTTCTTTAACGGGAAGGATCACGGCCCAAGCCAGTATTGGAATCCAGTCGAGGAACCCTACAACTATTTTCAAAAGCCATATGATGAACCTCAGCAGAGCCTCCCATGAATCTTTGTCATTTCCACTATGAAGAGATAAACCGAGGGATTACTTGGTTACAGGGTAGCGCGGATTTAGGATTTACATTGTATTGCTCGATTCGCCCCTGAAACCCCTTCTTTGCACCGACAAATAGTCTTGATAGGCTCGCAAAATTGTGGCGGCGACTTTCTGGAGAATTAAATATCTCTGAGTGCATATTCCATACACCTAATGAAAGACTTCGAATATGGAGCTTTGTGGCGGAACGCGTTCAACCTTCGAGTTATAATTTACAAAAAATTAGATGCACTTGGCGGCCACCTCCTCCGACTGAAGACTAGTACCTACTGGAGAGTTCTGAAGGCACTGGTGTAGCTCCAATGTACGTACGTTTTTCAAGGGAAAGTGGACGGGATGGCAGTGGAAATAATATGGAATGGCAAGCGGTATTTCGCAACGAATGAAATCGACAGTTGGGCTTGTTTTAAGGTCCGAGAAAGCCAGTGTGTGTATGGATGCATATATTTGCGATGAAGGGCCAAAAGGGGGGAGGAATGGGGTTATATACAGCAGAGGCGGTGTAGCACGTGATGAAACAGATCATGCGAGGGATGTAGTGATTTCGGGACGGAGAAATGGAAGAGGTTGGGAGGGAAAGAGAGGAGACGAGGGGGGTGAATCCGAAGCCTTTATTAATGAACACTTTCTCGAAAATTTCCAGAGAGAGCAATGCTGAGAAACCAAAACATGTTGATTCCTCACTTTCACCAAGCGCAGACACCAGAACCAAAGCACTCATCAAGTTGTAAACCTCCAAATATATGCTGAACCTCAAAGGTAATTTACAGTGGCATTGAAGTCATGACTCGATTTGAGGCGGAGCAACTGCTCGTTCCTTGCTCTGCATCATTCTCTTCATCGACATAACGAGGGCGACCTCACTCGTGCGACTCAAAGGGGATTCGTACTCCCAATGAAAACAACCTGGACACTGGCAAAGCTGCTAAACTTAGTCTCCAAACCCAAAATTGAAAGAGAACTTACGCAGCCGTAGCAGCAAATATCTCAGCTCTTGAGCCATTCGTGACTAGTGAAAGCGCAACTGAAAAGATAGCAGTGAACACACATACGACCGCCAATCGCTGAGCCATATCAGATACGAAGTAGAGAATGGTGATAGCAGCAATGGGAATCAATGACGATATCAAGGTTCCAATAACGTTGGCTGTTCGGTGAAACCAAGAATCTCTGTAGAAGAAGACGTTGCTCTCAAGATCCAGAACTGCAAACTCGGAAGAAGGTCGACTTCCATCAGCCGAGACTACGGTACAACTCCCGGACAAGGACGGGGTTGCTACTGTGGGTATGCTCTCTTCGATATCAAGCTCTGTGGCACATATCTGGGGTCTTGAGGTAGCTGGTGTCAAAGGGATTGTGTATGTGCTAGGTTTCTGGGAAAGTAAGCAACGCTAACAGAAGAGTGAGGCTCGTACTGGTATCGACATTCTAAAAACTCGATGGTAGATAGGGAGAACCTTCAGGTGATAGAACTTGGGAAGTGCATATAGAAGAAACTTGGAAAGGACATCCACTTCTCCTTTCTTCGGAGCCAGGGTTACAAATTCAGTCTCGCTTTGACTCTGGTAGACGTGCCTGTCAATACCAATAAGACTGCAGCTTCCCATACTAGGTCGTTCAAGCCATTGTCGGAGGAACTTGAAGTCACTCTTATGAGGTTGTGGAAGGCTGGATATCATCTGATGCTGGGCAATTGCCTCATCTTTGGAGATTAGCTTGCATCCCATCCTCCAAAGACTAGCTTACAGTACTCCTTCAGTTTCGAACGCAGTTCAAGCCAGACTCGCCACTGCTCATTCTCCTCTGACCCCAGAGCCCACCAGTCCCTTGAGAAATTCTCTCGGTCTAGGTCTCCAGACTCGGCATCGGCCTTGACTTCCCTGGCAAGGGTATCTTGAAGGTTGATGATCTCTGCTTGGAGATACAGCAGATTCTGTGCACTCAGATGCTCGAACTTTTGGAAAATCAGATAGTGCCCATCTGTTTTGTCATCTCCCATCAATTTGGCAAGTTTCGCGTAGCCTTCCATCCTAGTGCGGGGTAAATAAATCAGGTCTTAATATCTCAATATCTCAATATCTCAATATCACAGGTAAGATCAATTTCCACAAGACTTGGGGGGCGGGGGAGGGGTAAGTTGTCGGATTCTCAGCCCAGTAGAGATGGGCATCTTCGGTGGCAAAAAATCAGACAAAAGCAGAGAACGAGTAGAAATTCAAGCGGGGATGAAAGGAACTCCCAATCTGTCCAGACTTCTTAACCATTGGGCAGCCATAATTCCCAATGGAGGTGCAAGTTTGCAGACCGAGTACGACCAGGACGAGAGAAGTGTGGCGTTCCAATAGAGAACGAAGCCAGCAAGGGCTTGAAACAAATAACACCACAGAGGATAAGCAGGAAGCGGGAGATGTGCTGCCTCCCCCACCATCAACCAACGACAGACAGCCACACGACCCGTCCCCTCTGTTGCAGCCATTTCCTCGAACAATTGACCTTCAATCGACCCATCCGCAGATGCCATCCATCAAAGACCCTTATAGATGTTACAACTCATCAATACATGCATCCAAATTTGAGAGATGGCCCCATTGTCGAATCAATCCAGGAGACACAACGAACGACATCGCGATAGAGATAAGGCTGCAGAACAGTACGAGCACGAACGAGATGCTGACCGAGCCGGCCTGATACGTCGCTCTGCACGCACTTCAGACGACGCGTGTAAACCTCTGCCATCCATCGCAATCGAAAACCATGGCACAATTAATATCATTATCGACAAATGCGCTGGGAGAGATGAGAGCGATACACCACGACGCTCGAGAAGGGAGGCAGAACGCCAGGCCGAGGAGCACAGAAGGAGGAAGAAGAAGAAGAAGCGTATGGTTTTCGTAGAGGAAGATTCAGACACTTCTGACAGTTCGGATTCGGAGAGGTCGCGCTCCCGTTCGCGAGTACGTGTTATGCAAACAAGATCCTCGAGGGCTGTTCCAGCACCAGATCCACCAGATGCGAGATGGAGAGATGAAGGCTACAACACTAGCGTGAGCATACCAGGCCACAGGTCGAGGAAAGGGAAAGTGGCAGTGCTGGATCTTGATGGTCTAAGCAGGGTGCCTTCAAAAGCGTCGCTAGCAGAGGAAGTACGATCGCACAAGAGGAGCAATAAAGCCAAACAAACCGTCGAGAGATCAGATTCCGAAGAGAGCGAGGAGTCCGGTGGCGATACGCGGCTAGCTAAGCAAGAAGACAGAGAAGACGACGACGAAGAGGACACGGATGATGTAATACCTACCTTTTTTTTTTGTGGGCAGGAAGCTAATTGTATCAGGAGTTTGCATCCCGAACGATGGAGGTAGCCGGTTTTGGCAATACAAAGATCGAAGTGAGGGCAATACTAGACACTGGCACAAAACCAGACTGGGTCTCGTCCATGTTCCTGACAGAAAAGTTGAAATTGAAGGCTTCTAAGTTGAGCGAGGAGAACAACAAGGAATATAGTGACTTCAACGGGAAGAAGTTTAAAGCTTCGGGACAGGTCGACTTGATGATCTTCAACCACGATTTCACGAACTTCCCATGCAGGACAAAGACTTTCTTGGTGGCGAGAGAGGGGTCGTTCACAATGCTTCTGGGCAAAAGAACAATCAAGGAAGAAGCTCTCCTCATGACCAAGCCCCGCGTAGCTTGTGAGGGTGCGTTCCCAGGAATTCAGACAGAGCCAACGAAAGGTACAGTACACCAGCCGGTCTGCTTGGAGGGAGAAAATGCTGACATATTTTGAAGCGGAGCTTGCAGAAATAGTTTTGAGAAAAGCTGAGCAGGAACGCCTAGCAGCAGAACAGAACAGAAAACGAGAAGAGAGACGAAAGGCAAGGTCGAAGGAGAAAGAATTAAGGCCTCGATTGGCGAACTTGGCTGCCGAAACGAAGCCTGAGAGGAGGAGGTCAAGATCGCCGCCGGCCTGCTCGAAACCAAAGAAGACGCCATCAAGACCACTTGTACAGAGCAAGTCTTCTTCTTCGTCGCTGGAAGGTTGTTGGTAATGGGAAAGTGGTTCAGCGGGAACAGGATTTGCCACTCTCCTGCAACTTCAACGACAGGAAGCGGTGGCCATCTCCGCAGTCGTTGGACCTGAGTCAATAAGTGTGATTTGTTTTGCAGCAATCGGCGTTTCGGGAGCACGTCAAAACGGAAGCTGAATAGATCAGAGTGGGAATATTTTCTAGTGGATTTTTGAATTTTAAGGGGAAGCGCTGGCGTTCAGGGATTGGGAGGGTAACTACAGGCAGCATGTACGATTACATGTAGCATACCACAAGATACCCCGCCACTGTGCAACGCTTCATAAATATAATACGATATCATTCCCTACTTCCAGTCACACGGGTGAAAGTCGAGGATCTCCAGCTAAAGCTGGACGGAAGGCACGTGACCTCACATTGGACTTTGCAAAGGTGGGACGGTGGGATGCGGGTCTGATTAATATTTGCGTTAGAAATCAAACTCTGCTTTTGAACTGCGTTGTCGTATCTTTAAATCAACATAAGGTACCTCATTTGTGAAGTATTTCCCAGTTCTCATTCAAAATCTTGATTCCCGCGGCCCTGAACGTATCCGCTTCAGTGTGGCTCGTGATATTGGCTTCCCAAACCATGTTCATTGGATCAGCAAGACTATACAATGGCCAAGCCGGAACAACAATGTCTCGTCCACCCCAGCTGTTCGGTTCTAGGTCGTAAACAAAGCTTGCCCAAGATTTACTCATCAAACCACTGAGATCTGTGTAGGCGCTGCTCCTGTTCGCGAATGGATTGACTGAGTATCCGAGCCCGTCAACATTATTGAAGACGAAAGCAACTTCGGTGAAGTGAGTAACTCCATAGGGCCAAGCACTAGTTGCTGGGATGGCGTTGAATCGGTAGCAATAGGCAGAGACATTTGCTGCTGCCCAGGTCTCGCAAGTAAGTCTTCGAGCGGCGATGAAGACTTCATCACCAAAGTAAGCAGCGCTTCTGCGGTACTCTGCACCATACGGAGCGCCGAGAACAACATCGCCACCGAGAGTCTCATCGCTCGGAATACCAGCGCTGGGGTCATTCGGATAGGCTTCAAGAAGCTGCTGAATGATAGCTTCGGGGAAAGCCCATTGAGTACGCGAAGTAGCTAGGCCCAATTAAGAGTTGTTCTCAGATAACACTGGGTACTTACAGTTCAAATATGCAACAAAGTCATCAGTGGTGTTGATGCTCGTAGGGCTGAAAGCAGTCCCCTCATCGGTGTTTGCACCAACAAGAATTGGGACGTGAACGAAAGATCCATCAGCCAACTGCTGGCTCCCCAGGCGCGTGATAAAATCTCCATCTAGTGCTGGATTCCATCCACTATTGAACTCGGTTGTATTCAGGATATTGTTGAGAACGAGAAAGGGTAGCTCCTTGAGACAAGCGAGGTGGTCCGAACAATTGCTGCATCCAGCTGCTTTGATGAGGGCTGCATACTTTGGCTCGTATGAGTCGGTTCCATTGACTGCCACAGCAGAGACAGGATTTCCTGATTCCATTAAACCGGCTCTGAAGAGCTTGTCGTCCCGCCCGTTGAAGGCAACAAGATGGAACCCCACACTTTCAGCTCCAGCACTCTCACCCCAGATTGACACCTTCGTATTGTCACCTAAACTTGTCAGCGAATCTTTTCAGGATTCCTCAGGCGCATACCTCCAAATCCAGCAATATTCTCTTGAATCCAATGAAGAGCTAATCTCTGATCTTTCAGTCCAAGGTTTGTCACCCCTGCCTTAAGTACATCGTTTCCGTTCAGAAAGCCAAACGGTCCAAGTCTGTAGGCGATGCTAACAGCCATAATAGGTTTTCCAATCTTGACCGAGTTGTCAACAATGAACGATAAATTGTAGCGGCGATCTGGTGCTCCACCGTCGAAAAAGCCACCACCTGTATAGTCAGCAAAAATCAATTCTTGGAGAAGAGGAAGCACTTGCCGTGGATCCATACAGCCACGGGTAGGCTTTTGTTTTCGCATCCAGAAGGGCGTACAATATTCATGTACAAGCAGTCTTCGCTCTGATTGAGAATAAGAACACGCGGCGCCAACGCGATGAGTCTCTTACTTGCTGGTACCCTATCTGGTCCCCTCCGTAACCAATGCATTCCTATATTCACTATCAAATCATGATTCAGGATGCCAAGGAAGTACTTACAAACGCATAATTAGTTGCAGGGAGTGCTCCTTGCCATGCAAACTTCAGGGACTCCGGATTAGAGAACCGCAACTGGTCAATGGGTGGCTGAGCAAATGGAACCCCCAAGAAGAAGTCCTGGTTGTATGTATCCGAGTGAGTGCCATAGTATGACCCATTCAGAGTCTTTGCAATCGGGTGATGCGAAACAGTGCGAGAGAGAAAGTGTGAAAGGCCGTTACTGGAAAATGCCAGCGCCAACAATGAAAAGCGAAATAGCCCCATATTTGAGAGTTTGCATTCGACCGCAGCAGAAGACCAAAGTATACTTCAACCTACTTTTATACCAGGACTTCCACGGCACTGGA
This sequence comes from Bryoglossum gracile, assembly GCA_037952635.1. NCBI lineage: Eukaryota > Fungi > Ascomycota > Leotiomycetes > Helotiales > Bryoglossaceae > Bryoglossum > Bryoglossum gracile. Next base: position 19,073 of record JAPZPB010000387.1, on the reverse strand, counting down.
ATGTGCATTGTTAGTGCACAATGACAAAATTTGAACTTCACTCCTGCTATCTCCATATAACCTCGGCGGTATTGCGGGGCTTCGGCCCTGAAGAACTCTTAGAATTACGATGTCACCTGCCATTATGAAGCTCTTCAGGGCATCCGGGGTTGCGGATGTATACAGCCATAAAGCGGGGAGGAAGAATTTTTAGTAGAGCTGTACTGCGGGGTAAGATTGCATATCTTCGACTTCAGACTAAGGAATTTGGCCTCGAGTGGACTCGGCATTTCAAACCCCGATTTTTATGAAGACTAAAGACGGTGAATACGGGATATAGCAAAGATTAAGAAATAATGATTAATCATTCTAATAATTCGAAAGTGGGATTTTCAGCAACCTAGCACCAGTTCTCGTGATGTATGTATTATGTGGACAACTGTAGGTTTGAACTCCCACCCCAATCCATGAGCCATATTTTTTCAACTGAGCCATTAACATCAATGAAAGTTTTCCACATTGGTTTTATTCTCATAAAGGGTATAGAAATAATAAGATATAATGTCGGCAACTTCGAGGATGACAATTTGATAGTTGAAATTCGTTCCAACTGTAAGAAGATAAGCTCGAATTCAGTTACTAGTAGCTTCAGACATGGAATTTGCAGGTGGAAGGCCGCAAAATGAGAATCAAAGGAAAATTGTACTGCACTACAATGTTTCTCAAGCTCTTGTAGGGTTTCCAGATGGCAGGCAAGTTATGCGTACGACAGGGTCTCAAACAACTTGGGGCAGAGATAAACTCAGGAGAAACGAGAGATGTGAAAGGAACACAGCAAAAGACTAGGAGATTAGGCTTGAGAATGTTTCAAGGGTTGAACACAGTAAATCGCGCTGCCTGCAGGTAGTGTGTGCTCCCTAGGTAATAAGATATCCCGTTGACTCTCTGAAACGCCTTCGTTGTCACCTTCATTGCTCGAGCTACGGTGCAGAGGGTTTCCAACAGCCATATAACTTCAAAAATAATAATCTTTGAATAATACTGTAGCAATCAAACTGGCGACTTGGAGTATTCAGACCAAGCTCCAAGTCAAGTCCCACAGAAGAGTAACTCAGCGCTACACACTAGCGACCTAAACATCCAGCAAATTCTAGCTCTAAATTTTTAAAACAGGCAGGAAAAGCAGTGATACGAAGTGATAGGATAAAGACAGGAAGTGAAATTGAACTGGTGACGAATGCAGACGAGGCGGATGACAGAGAGCTATTCAGAGTGACACAGCATATACATGATGGCATGCCAAAGAAAATGAATTTGGAAACGTTCTGAAGAGCTTTGCTTACTGAAGTGCTTCTACTCACAAGTTAGCGGCAAAGAACTCCGCCATTATCTCATAAGCTTCCCTCGCTCTGCTAGCCAAATGAGAATCCTTCCCATTACTCTGTGCGCTGACAAGCACGATGAGTTTCAGACTACAACCGTCAGCTTTTCTCCGTTGCCATCAGCCCATCCCCGCAATCCCCAGACACTAAATCACTTACAAGGTCCCTCTACATGCACTTCCCTTTAAACTCCTTCCTTTGCAAGCCCTCCCACACCTGATTCATCATCTCCAGATCCTCGCCCCCCGCTTGGAACCAGCGCTACGGGTATATAGAACAGCTCCCCGTCACTGGGGGCGAGTTTGTGAGATGAACAAGCGCAACTTCTTTGAAGAGACCGAGGCCTGCTTCTGCGGCTGGAGCTAGTTTCTAACCTGTCATGAATGTCGGCCTCCTTCGTTTCCTTTCCTTTCCGAACATGAACACATACCCCGGTGGATTTCTTGCCAGTTTCTTTGAGGTACGAAACAGCTAAGTAGAGATCGGGGCAGAGAACACCCATGACCCAACACCATGGATATTGGCCTGCATGGCGGGGCGGCCCTCTTTGGGAGGATTTTATCAGTGCTCCGCCAGCCTCTGCGGCGGAAGAAATATGGGACGATGATTAGAACCCATACTTTTGAGCTACAGTAGCAAATTCACTCTTTGGATGGTATGGTGTTGGGGCGGATAACAAAAATATCGTCTGCGGGGTTTGATCCTGTGGCTCTCATCAATTAGAATTGGGACAGGTGACAGGGTGGCAGGAAACGGGAGAAGCAGTGACATACCGTAGATACCAAGACCAAGCAAAGCTACATTTGCATTCCTGGACCTGGGACCGACAAGATACATAGGGATGTCAACCTTCCCTTCTGCTGTACCGTGGGAGTCGTCGGCGAACCGACGGGCTCATAATCGGATTAAAAGGGCGGTAGAGTGCAGCACACTGTTTATTCAATGCCTCAGCCATCACTAACTCCGGGAAGCTCGCACCCACACCAGATTGTCGGTTCCTCTCTTGGAGTTCGGCCCCGAGCATCAAGGAAGAAATCCCAAGTGACAGTTCAACACGAAGGAGGTCCGACGAGCGCTCTTACAACCCCTCAGCCCACCAGCCGATTGGGCCAATGGCGGTCCGATGACATGGTGGGATAAAAAGCGATTGTGTACTTCCGTGGGAACTATGCTTCCGGACCTTTTGAGGCCGGAGAGCAGCATCTGGCAAATCATACCACGGCAAATACTTGTCAAAGGAATTCGATTTCATGGACGTAACAAGTATAAAGTTTTGAAACACCCTTCTCCGTCGTCAGCTTCACCAAATCTGTCGTTTTTGGTTCAAGTTGGGCAATTTCACTATGGTGCGTGAAGCCTTATTACGAGGGGATCGAGAGTGAGGGATACTGATAATCTCTAGCATGTCATTGTAATTGGTTGTGGACTAGCTGGTCTCACGGTGTCAATCGCTTTTGCGAGAGCAGGTCACAAGATCACAATTATCGAGAGTGCTCCTTCAATTCAATATATTGGAGCCGGTATGTTGAAATTCAAGCTTTACACCGCAATTCTAACGCAAGACCAGGCATACAAGTATCTCCAAATTCATCCCTCATTCTGAGAAGACTGGGGGTTGATAAGTACATTGAGAAGTATTGTACGAATCCGATTGATTTGCGCATGATGAGATGGACGGATGGGAAGATCCTCGTTGAGTGTCCGCTGAAAGACCTAGCCGACCTTGAATATCATTCTCCGTATTGGTGTGTAGCTTCTTGAACCTCATGAAAGGCGCTGACAAGAGCAGGCACATCCACCGAGCTGATCTTCACCGGGGACTGCTCGAAGCAGCAACAGAAGCAGGGTGCAAAGTCTTCTTGAACAGCCGCGTTGTCTCAATCGATACCTCGAAACCGTCCCTGACAACGCATGATGGGAAAGTTTATGAAGGCGATTTGATAGTTGCATCAGACGGTATGGGTTCCTCCGACACCCAGAACAATGCTGACCACACAAGGCCTCCACTCAATGGCAAGAGAAATCGTTCACGGGAAGCCCAGCCCACCGGTTCCAACAGGTCAAATGGCATACCGAGTCACTCTTCCCACCAAAGTCCTCGCCGGAATTCCCGAGCTAGAGGAAATCATCACTGTCCCAAGAAATAATCACTGGCTGGGGCCAAATGGAACTGTTCTTTCGTATCTGTTGGAAGGTGTTAATGATACCTTGATAAACTTCGTTTTTACGTACGTCTTACACTCCACATTCCCGTCAACTGCTGACGATCGTAGCTGTGATGCTGAGGGTTGGATGCCAGAGGGTGTGAATCAACAGGCGGGAAAACTGGCGACGGTGAGAGAGAGATTCGGAGATTGGGATCCCCGGTGAGAAGTTCCGACGTGTTGCCGCAGATGTCGACTGACATGAGATAGAATCAGTAAGATGTTAGAGTACGTCGGTGATGTTTTAGAGTGGAGGGTAAACAACTACGAATTTCAATTGTGTAACGATGTTGACCCCGCTTCTAGCTTTTCACTCATAATGAGCTCCCCAGCTGGACGCATCCATCGGGAAAGTTATGCCTAATTGGAGATTCAGCACACGCGATGACTCCGTATCTCGCTCAAGGGGCAGCAATGGGAATTGAAGATTCTGCAGTCCTTGGGGCGCTTCTGGGGAAATATCCCGAGCCCGAGACCCTTCACAAGACCCTCTTATTGTACGAGAAGATTCGAATTAAACGAGCAGCGAAGGTTGCGACTTCTTCCATCGACTCGAGGTATTTTACGCAAATGCCAGATGGACCGAAGCAGGTGGAGAGAGATGAATATTTGTTGGCGCATCCAGGAATCCAGAAAGGTCACCTGAATATTCGTTCGCAGCAAGAATTTCTGGATTGGTTGTTTGGCTACAATGCTTACGAGGTGTTAGAAGAGTATCCAAGTCTGTAAGCTGCAGAAATGAGAATTTTAGAGACGCACCGGCGGACGCATACCTGCATACCTCCCGTGACACCAGTAACCCAGTACCTCCGTTCAGTAATCCCGACGTCGACAGTGGCACATTGATATAAGGCAATGGCAGTTACAAATCCAACTTATTGACCCATACCAGGCACGTTGGAATGACTGCCTTGCCGATGTTGCTGTCCTTGAGCAAATGGGGTATCAATTGCTCCCCATTGAGTATATGCTGTATGTGGCGGAATAGCTGCAGTCAAATCCTCCTCATTCCCCACTCCGGGTAGGTGATTGTTGAAAGTACCACCAAGAGTCATCGGAAGAGCAAAGCCTTGGGATGATGGCGCAAGAAAGCCATCAACTCCAAAGAAATCCTTCAAATCCCAAGGTAGATCTGCTGGATCTTTCTGATACCAAGTGTTCACAACACTTCCAGGGGCACCTTGAGCGTGTGGACCATAATCGAACGTGAAATTGCCCTCTTGGTGCTCCATGAATTGGCGAATCTCGTCCGTAGTTTCCTGCCCAGCACGCGCGTCAATGATCCCTACAATCTTAGCGAGCTGCAATGCAACCTGGGTCAAGATCGTAAAAGTTGGACACAGCTTCATCCCCTGGATGCCATTCATAACATCCCGAACGACCTGCTTGCGAGCCAAATCCTCTGGGGTATCAGGCTCATCCCACGGGCGAGCCAAGAAATCGAAGGCGAGAATAAAGACGGAGTGGTAGATATAGTAACCGTCAATCCAAGCTCTCCCATCGAACATGCCATTAACGATGAGTTGGTGAAGTAAAAAAGTCGCCTTCCTCGAGAATGTACCGCATGCATGACTGAGATTCATCTCTTCCTTATCAAGATCTTGAGATCTGACATGTCTCCCAAGCTTCCGGGCTAGCTGCACTCCTACTTTCTTCAAAATGAAAGGCCGGGCTACCAGAGACTGGGTGTGGTGGAACTGTATGTGAAGAAGGATGACAGCTCGTCGATGCTGTGGTAGGTGCTGAGGAAAATCTAAACGGAGAGACTGTGGAAGGCTGTGATGCCAAGAGTCGAGATCAAGAAGGAATTGGATAGCAATTCCAATTTTGGGAGACTCTCCCTGCTGCGTTGGGCTACTTGGAGCTGCGTAAATCTTTCTTCTGACGTCGGACAACAGCTTTGTCAGTCTCACTGAGTACTCGATGTAGCCTTCAGGCACAGAAACACCCCCATCAAGCATCATCTCATCTGGATAGCTGACGTTGACTTCCATGTCGTCAATTGCACATGGTCTTCCGAGGATAGCACATTGCGTTTGCTCGAAGTTGTAGGCTGTCCACCAGACTCGCTTTCTTACTTCTCTCTCCATTCGATCGAAGCCTCCAGAAGTCCCTTCCCTGTGTATGCCCAGTGCCATTGCCATTCGAGATGCACAACCAAGTAACATGAATGCGCTATTCCTCTCCGTGCAGTTGTGCTGGTAAAGCTGAAGCAAAAGAATTGCCTGGACGTTGATGAGAGTAGTAGCGCTGATGAGTTGGTGCATCTTTGCCTGAACGAGGTCCAGGTAATGGCGCTGGATCTGCATCGACTGCTTGATATCTCTGTCCTCCAATGCCTGGGCTCCAAATACAAGCATCATGAAGATAGTACATATCCAACCCGGCTCAATATCTCGCATCAAGACGTGAGGTTGGTTCCACATCAGCTCGTACCGTTGCTGGAAGGTCGGCCGGTGGAAGAGCAGGTAATCCGGGTGTACATGGGTGAAGAAAGCTTCAACGAACGTATCCGTGACCTGTCGAACCGGGATCATAGACAGAACTGCGGTTTTCTTGACCCGGTTTGAGAGGGCGGTGCTATCAATAGATGCGGGAAACAATGAACCGCCCCGTGACCTCCGACTTGGGACCCTCCTCAGTTGAGGTCCTCCCGAAGATGCCTGAGAAACATTGTCCTCGGAGGATTCATCGCTCTCTTCCTTCACAATCGGCTCCAGCGCTTTGCTCCAATTGGAAGCCGCAAAATCAGATGAGATTTTAGATCGCTCATCATCTAGTTGAATGGTTCTCAAAGCGGTGTTGAATTCAGCAACCATATTCCTCACGGTGAGAACAAAGCCAAAGGAACTCGAAGGGCCGATGTAATGGGATGGCCCCTTAGGCATGGGAACCAATTTTTCCTCAATGACAATGCTTGGCTTCCTCTCCGATGAAGTGGTGGTGCTTGGGGTGAGAGCTTCCGAGTCCTTGAGAGGGCTCTCTGCACTGTCCACAGGCTGCTGTGGTGATGAAGCTGCCGGCTTCGGAGGAGGGTTGCTGAACACCTCCTCTGCAACAGTCTGCTCATCAAATTGCGGGAGAGCAATATCATGTGCGTCGGCAATGGCGTAGAGAGTGTTGATGTCATTTGTATCCTTTTGCGGATACAGACCCTTGATCAAAGCATCCAACACTCGATACCTGATGCTGAGAGTTTCCACACTCCCATAAATGCGAGTTTTGCGGGGAAGAGTAGACTCGCAATTGACTCCAGCTTCCAGACAGCTCTGACATGCTTCATGAGAATCACTGCCGGTGGAGCGTGAACATCGGATACGTCTCTTCTTGCAGCGATCACAGCTGACCAACGCCCTCCTCCTCAAATGATCAGGAATGCGGGCCTTTCCTGTCTTCTTTGCTTTTGATGAATCCATCTCTACATTCAATCCGGTCCTCTCATGTACAAGTACTGTACAATACTTGGTTGGTACCTCAAAAGTTGGGATCTGGATTCGGCCGGAAGTTCCGATAGAGGGAGCGGGAGCGGGGTGTGGGAAGTCCGGAAGCGTTGCCTTGGTACGAGGGTACTCGGGGCGGGGAAGGCGGGGCGGTTAAGGTTACTGTAGATGTCTGCTGTTGTGCTTGGCAGTAAGGCTTAAGGAGAGGGAGGTACAGCACAATACTGTACATCGAGATTCCAAAGGCTCAAGATGTCGCAGTCGCGGTCGCGGTCGCAGCAGTGAAAGCAAAATATATGTGATATGGATATGGGTATGGATGCAGTGTGCCGTGGTTGGACCTGGGCTCTAGCAGCTTAAGTAAGCAATGGGGGATTCTGCAACAGTGAAGGAAAGAGCGATTGATTGTGGGTGGAGGGAGGTGGAAGGTGTGGAAGGTAGGGCTAACTATAACTCCGAGTTACGAGTTACGAGTTACGAGCTACTAACTCGTAACTTGTGACTTGTAGGCTTCGTCGGGGATAGAAATATGTCCACTACCCAGCTGTTCGGCAATAATCAACAACTTGGTCTGTCGCCCAGACAGTACGAACGTACTGTAGTAGGTATAGTACTGTAGCATGTACAGTACTGTACAGTACAGCAGCATCGGGGTTTTGAAAGGCGGCCGTGCTTCTATTTGCAGAAGTCGTCTTGGTTTCGTCAAGGGACGGGCGGATATTGTGTGAGATATGAGACCGAGGGAGGGGGAGGGAGGTGGTGAGCAGGACAAGAGGCACCAAGAGAGTTGAAGAAACCAAGTACTCTACAAACATCTGAACAATTGGAAATCTCCAATGTCATTCGTGGAACATCTGGGCATCTCCCATCTCCCATCAAACTCACAGAGGGATGAATACAACATAAAAAGAGACCCCTCTAAACACCCTCAACAACCCGATTCTCTCTCCAATCCGCACTGGACCTGCTTAGCGAACTTCAGAGTTTCGGAGTCGGTCCAGAACTTGAACGTTGCACAGCAAAGTGAGGGGGGAGAAATCAGGGGATGAGCTGAAATTATGCCTTTCCGGTATATATCTGGTCTCATGTACCAAAGTTCAATGGGAAAGCCAGATCATATCGGGATGGAGGCCGCTTGGCAACCCAGTTGATTTGCAGCTGTCACTGGCTGGTGGCTTGAAGTCATCCCCGCAATGGAACTTGCCTTTGACGAACCGAACCACATTCGAAGCTTCTTACAGTGAGATACTAGTACTGTACAGTAGAGTTTGAATACTCTGCCGGGGCCCTTCATAGTGCAGCTTGTCGGTGATGCATCATGGATTGCTCGCTAATAGTGACCCAAAGGCGCCGAGTACTTCGTACAGTATGAAGTATTCTAGAAGCGCAACTTATACATTAGCACCCCTATTCCAGCAACCCACGATTCTGGCTCATCCAACTGAAATAGACGGTATTGTTGAAAGCACAACCTTTCCAAGTTTTAATAGAAGGGTACGGAGTTACTTCTGCATATGGTCAACCGCTTACTTCTTACAGAGGTACGAAGTCCAGTACCTGTATTACCTGTATTCGCGTCCTCGCTGTTGGAAGCATCCCATCTCAGATGCAATCCCAAGAGAAATACCCAATATTCATGCTCTGAGCCAACTTGGCTCAACCAAGGATCACACGCACGATCCCAGTCCGGCACAGCCGTAACAGTGGTCGGATCTTCGCCTTGTGTGGTAAGCCTTGCAGAACGGCCCCATGGTGCCTCTCCCGGTGCGAACCTTGAAGCACCAGCGTTTTGCAACTGCCAAATTACCTATACCTTTGTAATTGGCTCCAGACTCCAGCGAGGACGACGACAGCAGACGGACCAGACGGACCAGACGGACCAGACGGATACAGGACCAGAGAGGGATGTGGCGTTGTGTTTGGACTGCTTGGGGTTTCCTTACCCCAGCAGTTCCCAACTTCCCATGCAGTCGGGATTCCGAGAAGATTGCAAGTACGGAGTGTAATTCTACTCGTACGTATTACCTGCCAAGTAGTCCATGGGCGCAGAAAGGAGAAGGGGGACAGGACGGGAGATCCCTTCAATCCCTCATTCATAAGAACAGGATAAACTCCATCCAACAGACATACCACCAAACATCTCGACCCCTTTTGTCTTGCACCAACCCTTTTGCTAGTGAACCGCCGACCTGGATACCTCTAGACGAGCCCATACGAACCCCTCGAATTGGCACTATGACGGCGGACATCAAGACCTTCCTCGACGACAACGACAACGACAACGAAACATCCAGTGACATGGAGAAGAAATCTCCCAAACAATACAATGGGGACGAAAAACACAGTCATGGTGAGGGAGAAAATGATAACTTCAGCAACGATGCATCATCATCCATCGACACTCCTAAGCTGGACTCGAATGGTCTTCCTCTCGTGCCGCAACCCAGTCGCTTCAAGGACGATCCACTGGTCAGTTCCTACGGGCTCTCCTTTGTTCTCAAACCTCTGTGCAGCCGAGTCACAGTTATCTGATCGCCATCGCCATCGCCATCGCACATGAAATCGAGAAGTGATATTAACAATATGACAGAACTGGCCATCCTGGCTCAAATGGGCGGTACTTATCCAGGTCGGCCTCATGGCCTTTCTGGGTCCGTACAATGCGGCGCTCATCAACCCTTCGCTCGTGCTGCTCAGTAAGGCTATTCATGTCAGTTCAAAGACTGCGGCTTACACCACGACAACCGGTATCATTATCGGAGGCATCTCGCCATTTATCTTCACTCCTCTCACCAACGTGTACGGCCGACGACCAATCACATTGATCGCGATTCTTCTCACGATATTGGGGGGGATTGGCAGTGGGGTGTCGAAAGACTTGAGTCAACTGTTGGGGACGAGAGCCCTATGCGGATTCGGATTCGGGGGCATGATGAGTGTTGGCACGGCATGTGTGAATGATATGTTTTTCCTGCACGAGCGAGGAGAGAAGACTGGTGTTTACTCCCTCTTCATAACCAACGGAGCGCATATTGCAGCTTTGAGTAAGTACCTCCTATCCTGTACAGTGCTGTACTGCCCCGCCACCAACAATTACCCCACAACATTCTCTCTTCAACTTTCAGTAATTCCAGCAATTCCAGTGTTTTCAATTGCTAACTTGATCCTGCAGTTGGCGGTTTCCTTGGTCAAGCCGAGGGCTGGCGCTGGGACTACTATCTTGGCGCAATCACCACCTCCCTCTCCTTCGCTGTAGCCCTCTTCCTCTTCCCCGAGACACTCTTCTCCCGCGACCCGGCCTTCCTCTCCAGTCGCACCCACGAGCGCTCATACACGCAGATGCTGTTTGACTTCAAGGGAAACCTGATTCCCGGTCGCAAGCTCCACGCCTCCGACTTCCTCCAATCCTTGCGCATGTTCAAGTACCCTTCGGTAGCTTTCCCCTTCTGGTACTACACCTGGGCATGGACGTTCATCAACGTTATGCCTGCTGTGTCTCTGGCCACCATCTATACGCATTTTTACAAGTTGAAAGCTGGTCCCATCGGCGCCTGCCTCGGCACCTCATTGATGATCGGTTCCATCCTTGGTGAATTCTTTGCCGGCCGCGCCTCCGATTTCCTGATGTTCCATCTCGCGCGCCGAAACAACAACGTCCGCAAGCCAGAATACCGTCTCTACCTGTGCACTCTCAGTGCCATCTTCATGCCTCTGGGTTTGATCATCTTCGGAGCTACCGTCGGGAAGAAGAATTTCTACGTCCCTCTAGTTGGTCTCGGTGTTGGAGTCTTCGGTCTTCAGATCTGTTCAACCACCTTGTACGCCTATGTTTCCGATTGCTACAAGCCCCAGACTCCGGAATCTGGCGTCCTCTTTAACTTGTCAAGAGGACTCTCCTTTGTAGTTGGATACTTTGCGTTGCCGTTTGCGGCCAAGGTTGGATATTTCTGGGCTTGGTTCACCTTTGCTGCGGTGCTGTTCAGCTTCTTCTGGCCTATCATCGGGCTGATGGTTTATGGAGAGAAGTGGAGGATTGCGTTGGGGAACCCAACGTTCCATCGCTATTTGTGATAAATGGGGGCTTAATGATTTGAGAATGATTAATGTTAGCAAGCATGTACGGAGTACTTAGCATAATGAGAGGTCCCAAATTCGTTGTTTTGCAGATGACTTTTCATGGCTTCACGAACATAGCGATGGAATTGGGAAAGGTCACGAGTTAGAGACAGGTAAGTATTTATGATGTTTTGTTAATCTGCATGTAAATGCTCTATTCTGCATACATGCATGCATTTTATTCATGACGACCGTGTTCACCTCATTGATCATCTTCACTCCACGCCGAAAATCAACTCCCATCCAGTCGGAACATATCCTCAACGGGACGCCACCAACTGCGCTCAACCAAAGGATCCCTGAGTTTTGTAGGTACATTCCATCCAGTAAGGGCCACCTTGGTACACGTTGACAAATGCGGCTCATTGGAACAGCGGGGAAAACGAATTGAAAACGAGGAAATTTCGAAAAATCGATGCCTTGCTTGTGTCACTCGCTCCGGGGAATGCGGCAACCCGAAATCAATCCTTTAAACGCCTTTTCTCCCATTCTCTCCCTTGTGCTGTTTCCAGGTATCCGAAACCATCACCAAGTCCAGTGCCCTATTACTAACTCCGCCTTTCAAATCCCGAGTGATCAACAACCTTTCGAAACGCCATTAATACAATTAAGGAATTTTGTGGATCAATCCGTTGCTAAACGGGCAAAATGTTTGCTCCAAATCCACCCGACTTGGTCTTTTGGATCGTCTTGATTTTTGGCCAGCCAAAGCTCGCCTTTTTCGCCGATGACATCAAAAATCTGAAAGTGGTCAGAAGGATTTTGAGAGATGGGAAGAGGGGGCACTCACTTCACCAGCTTGATAAGTCAAGTAGGGGTATCCAGCTTCCTGTTTGGTTGCGGCAATGTTGAACTCGAAGAGACTTGCAGCCAGATAGAGAACGTTGTAACCGCCAGAGAAGTTGCGATCTCTAGAAGAGGCCCTAGAAGATCGGGCACTGTCCTCAGGTCCATCTGGCAAGGGCATTGCGGAATGAAAGAGGCCTGAGTATGGTCTAGTCGAAGGTGGAGGGCCATCAACTTGATGTGATACAGAGTTATAGGTCGAGGCTGATTCACGACGGTGCTGTTGAGGAGTGTAGTCGTTGCTAGCCCGCATCCCACTCTCCGAGGTGTAACTTCGACTTGTGCTGGGTCTCCCCAACTGCTGAGCATGTGATCTGCCAGTATCAGGCGTAGCTGGGGAACCAGAGCCAGCCCGGGAATGTGCAGTTGAGTAAGGTGCTGATTGGTAGGCGAATTGAGGAAGACCCGGAGTTGTCGTGGCGACACCAGGAGTCGTTGCTGCGAGAGGAGAGAATGCAAACTGGCCGCTGAGACGCTTGGCAAATTCCGGTGTTGGAAGGCTGGGAGATCTGTCACTGTTGACTGAGAGTCCTCGTGGGCGACTCGAGACATTCGAGGGGCGACTTCTTGATGCCTTCATTGACTCGTCGTCTTGTGTGGACTGTGATTCTCGAGTGATCGCAGTTGAGCTGTCGAAGCAGCCGTTGATGATGCCCAATTCGTGTATCTTCGCCTCCACGTACTTGTACTCTCGGTTGAACATATCGACGATCTCCGGGATGTCCTTCGCCATCTGACCATCTTCAAGAACCACGCGAACCTTCTCTTGCCAGATCTGATACCACTCAGCCTGGAGGTGCATCATTTGAACCAGGCAGATATTACAAATGATCTCTGTCATAGAAGACAGCTTCGGAAGCTCCAACTTGAGTGTCTCATTCAAAGCCTCATACTGATTGACCTGATCTTGAAGCTTCTCATCGATCTTCTTCTTCTCATTGGCAGCTTTGAGACCCAAGTACCTCTCGTGATCAAGACGACGCTTCGAGCGCTTCCTTGCTGCTGACATGGGAGGGTGGTAGGTTGCGATGACTTTCTCAACCGGCTCAATGACCTTTGTTCGCACTTGAGAGATATGATCCTCCAAAGCAACACTACCCATGTCCCTCATTGACATGTTAAACCGTGTCCACTTGCTCTCGAGCTCCGGATATGGACTTGCACTGGTTCGCATCGTCAACTCGATGGCAGAAAGGTACTGCAAGAAGCCAGTGACCCATGATGTCGTCTGTCTTGTGTAGAACTCAACATCGCGGAGAAATATTTGTAGGTGAACAAAATCCTCAGAGAACTTCTTGTGGGCGATTTCGTAGTCCTTGTCTTCCGGAGGCCGAGTAGCATTCGACTGAATCTTCTCAGCACGACGACCAAATGCTTTGGCTAAGCCCGATCGTACGTCTGACTCCTTGCGTTTCCGGCCGACGATCTTTCCAACCATGTGAATACGCTTCTTCAAGTCATCAATATTTTGAAGCAAATTACCCAGCTCAGTTCGTGCCGATTGCAATGCTTGGTAGTCAGGATGGTCCTCGGGGGTGTTCTCCTTGATCTGGGTAAGAAGAAGTTGGTACCGAGTAATTCTCTGAACTGGCTTCACCAACAGAGCGTCCAGGTCCCATGCGGCGGTAAGATCCTTAGCAACAGTGTTACATTCACCGAGCCAGACCTTGACAGCGCCATCGGTCTGGAGAGCAGCCAAACGAGTGCTTGCCAATTCGCTGTTCTTCAAGAAGTCTGTGTAGATCACCTGCATTCGCTTCAGGTGCTTGCCGAAATTCGCTCCAACGAAGGTTTTCCTGTCTCTTTGATCATCAGTCTCTTCTGTCAGAGTTACGGCAATAGAGAATCGATCATCTGTCGCAGGTGATGCTCCAGGGGAGGCAGAATTGGCCCGAGTAGATCTACTTTGTCTCGACCTATGTGAGCGAGGAGAGTAGACACTCGATCCAGCCGACTTCAACTCATCCAGGAACATAGTCGAGAAAGCAACAACCGCATCGGTATTTCTGAAGATTGCCTTGATGTCACCAGGCTCTAATTTCGGGCATGCCTCGGCAGTGCCTTTGTAAATCTCCTCAACAACGTTCATATCTTTGAGATAGACAGACTCGGTATCAATCAGCTCCTTGATAACCATTCTCCGCTGGAACAGACGTTTCTTGGTCTTCTCAGCAGCTGCCCTGTCTTCCTCGGTCTCAATCACAGGCTCGGAAATAAGCTTGGGTTGGGACGATGACATGATCGGAGGAGCGTCTTCAAATGAGATCTGAGTACTTGATCTTGGTGTCGAAGATGAAGGCCGCGGCGAGTAAACATCATCACTCGCCCTCCTCGAATCAGCATTTCTCACGGCTCCATTGTGACTTGATTGATACAGACTCGAGTCCGGTCTTCTGCTGTTGAAACTTGATGGAGGTGGTGACCGACTTGGGACCATTGGGGATGTCTCGCCTGAGATATGAGGTGGTGGGGGAGGAGAGTAATCGGGCCAGAGTGGAACAGTACTAGCAAGAGATACATCACTAAATCCAAGACCAAATCCGACACCGGTGGAGAGTGGTGGAAGTTGATGTTTACTGGTACTTTGCTGAGGTGAGTTTAGAAAGCGTGGAGATGGGAGAGGGCTGTATCCATCAGGTTTGGGAGGCAGGTCTGGTGGTAAAGCGATGGCAAGTTCTTTGGGAGGTGGTATTGGCTTCTTCTCGGGTTCTGAAACGATAACTTGAGCTTCACCATACTCCTCTTGGGAACATGCCTCGGTACTCTCAATGGAGTAGTCAGTCCAGGCTGATTGTGCACTTGTCCGGTATTTTCGTGGAGACATGTGTCCAGAATCGTCTGCAAATGTTGCCTCATAGTCGTCAAGATCTCCTCTCATGGGAGCCCCAGCTTCTGAGCTCTCGTAGTCTATGTCTGTTACGGGAGTGTTGAGATACTCGTTCGTATCCGTGCCGGATACGGAAGGTGGAGCGAGTGCAGTTCGTAAGAAGGGAAGATCCAATCTATGCGAACTAGTCTCAGGTGAATGAAGGTCTGGTTGATCCGAAAGGAGAATTTGAGGGGTTTCTTGGGACCAGGCATTTTCAGATATCGTACTCTCGTCTCGTGGTTCCTCATGGCTGGTGTGTTCTTCACTGGGTTGAACAGCGGGGGCAGGAGTAGCCACTTGCAGGCTCTCGCTGAGGTATTCAGGGGGGTATGCGGGCTCGTCATCTTGCTGGAAAGCTCCTGGAGGTGAGCGATCTCGTTGGCCGAACAAGTCCTTCGTTGGTGTCGCCTCTAGCTGGTGTTCTTCCACAGGGGTCGCATCCAGCATAATCTGTATCGAGTCCTCATCCATATGCTGCATGCCAAAAAGTGCTTGCTCTGGGCTCAACTGGTCTTCCGCATAGGAGAACTGGCTAGATAACATGTCTAGCTCCAGACGCCTGAGTGAAGGCATGCGATTAAATCGACTGGGGGCCTCCGTCTGAGGCTCATTGTCGAATTCTGTAAATCCAGTAGCATTTGATATTGCAGACTGGGGGGTATCATCGTCATCGACGAAGGTTCCAGGCATAGGCATACCCAATGTCGGAGAGTCCTCATCCTCTGCGAACTGTTCTACTTGCTTCGGGGGCGATTGGGGGCTGCGGAAAGTGGTCGTCAACTGGAGAGGGTCGGGAGAGCTGGGCCGGGGCTCTGGTGTAGAATCTCTCGGAGCTGGTTCCACTGATTCTCTGGGTTCGCCATCGGTTTCGGGTGAAGTAAGAGCTGCTCTAGCATTTCGCTCTTGCAATCGTCGCATGTTCGCCGCCCTTCTCTCCTCTTGCTCACTCGCGTGTATGGAAAGAGTGTAAGCCCTTTGAATCTTTGCTCTCCTTGCGGCAAAGTCCGCCTTGCTAAGTGGCACATCTGCCACCTTTCGTTCTTTCCCATCCCTAGCCCCCATATTTCGTGTAACCTTCATACCCGTTCTATTCTGCTGCGGCGAACCAGGACTCTTCTGTGTCGAGGTACTCGAGGCAGTCGAAACAGGTTGGCGGGGTCGTGAACTCCGAAGGGGTGGCGAATTCTTTTCGAGAGGGGTAGATATGAAGGTTTTGAGACTGGAAGAATTGGTATTGATCTTCTCAGGCCCCTTCGCCTTTCCTCGAGGTGATGATCGAGTAGGCGTCTTCGCATGGCTGGTGGATGTTATCGCTGGAGTAGCTGGAGTCCATGGCCGCTGGCCAGATTTCGGTGTATTCCCACTTGCTGATTTCCTACTTGTGAAGGGAGAGCTTGCGCGGGTTGAAGGGACACTAGAAGAATCGGACGAGATGCTAAAGCGGTTATTGGTTGCCCGAGGCAGTCGAGATTGCGGCTGCGTGGTCGATGGACTCGGAGAGTTTGAGGTTTGAAACGTTGGGCCCACACCATTCATGGTATTAACTCTCGAGTCCGCGAAGTCGCTATGGTTTCGGTTGTGACCAGGTACCGCTCGTGTCTTGTTTGGATCTACATCGTCCAGCGCTGGGGTCACACCAAGATACCAAGCGGTTGGGGAAGAGGGGGAAACGTCCAGGTCGGATCTGCTCCTTCGGTGTAAAACCGAGGCGGGCCCTGAGCTCGAGTCCGAACCTCTGCGAGTTGCCGTATGAGGGATGCCGTAGGCAACGTCAGGCGTCCCTTGCTCTGTCGGGAGAATTTCGCCGAATAATGGTCTTCTATGCTGTGGTGAGAGTGGTTGTGAGGGAGAATTCGGTGAGGTCGGAGAGAGGCTGCTCATGGACTTCGACACTTGAGCATTTGGTCCAGAAGCGAGAGAACCAAGATTCCGAGGTCTGGTTGCACGAGGAACACCCGACTGTGTATTATTCGAGTATTGATCTTCCGAAGCAAATCTAGCTCTTTGGGTAGTTCTTGATTGGGTCGGAGATTTCTGTCGAGGCAGAGAATCTCTTGTAGAAGCTCCTGCTGCCCTTCTGGAAGCAAGCTGACTATTCGAAAACTGAGAGACTGGTGTCCTGCCAGCATATCCTCCAATTCGATCTCTCGCGACGGCTTGCCCTGTTACATCTCTGGTATTTAATCGTGGGACTGGTTTCCGAGTAGTTGAGCTTCCTGACGGCTCGTTATTCTGATCAAATCTCCTTAACAAGTCCTTCACACTAGGCTGCCTCGAACCATCGTACCCACTCAAAGCTGGCGTCGATTTCGTACTATTGAGGCTTGTCCGGTCTTCAAGAGGTGACGAGGCAGATCGAAATGTCGGCTTCAGATGATTTCTTTGTCCTGGTAACATAGGATGCTTAGGTGTAGTTCCGTTTCCGTTTGACCGCAGAGAGGACTGTGGCAATCTTGAATCGGTCGCGGCCATAATGATAGCAGGATCTGCAAAGCCGTTGGGCTGCTGTACACCGCGATACTCTCGATAGAAGTCATCCGGGTCTCTGTCTTTGTCTCTGTCTTTGTCTCTGTCTCCGCCACTATTCAATCCCCCACCTATCGGCAGATATCCATTCGACGTAATAGCTTGCAAGTTCTGGGTGGTGAGGTAGGAGAGCTTCGCAGGCACTTGCGGCGGTCTGGTGGATTCAAAGTCGGGAAGCGGCGGAGGTGAGTAGATACTTGTGCACTGGGATGGTGGATCTTGTTCGGGGGAGGTGTGATGGGGAGGGAGGGGGCGCCTGGAGTAGAAGTTCTGATCTGAGTTAACACCGGCCTCCATGGTGGCTACCCATCGATCAGGCTGTCAGGTGTGGAGTTCTCGACCGGAGAGAGCAGAGAGAGCACCTGCAGCTGCACCGAGAGCAAGAGCAAGGCCAGGCAAGAGCAGCAAGGCAAGAGCAGCAAGGCAATCCTGCAATCCTGCAATCCTGCAATCCTGCAATCCTGCAATCCTGCAATCCTACACAGTAATCTTCTCGGCCCTCAGACTGTGTGTGAGCCTGGGGGAAGCAAAGATGCTGATGTCGGTCAAAAACCCATGTATCTTGTGTGTATAGAGGAGGTACTGGGCATGTACAAGTGTGAGAGGTCGTGGGAGGTTGTGAGTGGCCGTGGAAGGTGATTCGCGGGTGGTCGTTTGAGGTTTGACGTGGTCGTAGATGCGGGAAGTGGAGGCAGGAAGGACGTTGGTGTGGGATGGATGGGTTGGGTAATGTACTGTACTGTACTGTACTGCGCGGGTAGAGGAGCAGGCGATAGGGTGATAGGGTGAGGCCTCGAGAGGCCGCGTTGTTCTGGGTGGTGTGTAGTGTTGTGTTGTTGAATTGGTTATCGCAGATCGAAATAGCTCGGATATATGGCAGTTCCTGTGTGTAGAGCTGTTCTCCGTACTGTACGGTACGGTAATGGGGTAATGGATCGTGGGACATCAATTGCGGAGGATGGCAATGGGATAGCAATTGGAAGATCTGCTGTGGCCCTCGCACACTTCTGACGGTGATCAACTTTCAACAGTACAGGGCAGCAAGAAGCACTGGACAGCAGTCCGTTTGCACAGTACAACGTTGGACGGAGCACAGCGAGTAGGAGTGGGCGGAAGGTTGACGGGGCGCGAACCTGACTCTGGGACTGGGACCTGGCTATGGCTCTAACGAGTACTGTAACTCTCCGAGCCTCTGGATTATCGGCTAAAGACAATCTGGACAATCTTCGGTCTCACTCCTCTATAGTACCTTCGTCCACCTGACTGAATAAAGACTATAAATCTCAAAGGAACCAACAAGGGAACATTGCCATTTGTGAATATTGGTTATTGGCATCACCTGGTATGGGTTGATAGCTGGGCCAGCAAGTGTGGTTTTGTGAATAGCCTCATGTTCAATGGCTTAAAAGTAGTTTGTGGGTTGGAGGAAGGAACTCGTTCTTCACCGGCTGACCTAGGTAGGTATCCGAGGCAGCATAAGTTAGTTACTCGTTACTGGGCTTAAGTTAAGTGCCAAGTTCCGGTATCTACTGCAATCAAGGGGCCAGCAAGTATATTTCACTCGACTCATTTAATACCTACCTAGGCACTTCACTCTTCCAATGCTCACTTACTTCCCACAACACCCACTTCACTTCTTAAAGAGCATTCCGCCCTGAAGAGAGATTCTCTAGCCCCAGATGATTCAACCCCAAATTGCTATTAATTCTCC
>JAPZPB010000386.1:24950-37406 GCA_037952635.1 Bryoglossum gracile | reverse complement strand
GAGTGGTAGATTTTGCTAAACAATCGCATCATGATTAATCGTGGGCCAGCCTACTTCAGAAGAACTAGCCTAGCAACGGAGAGATTTTCTCATCTTTGATGGATGTAAATATTGAGTTCATCTGTTTTATTATAAGGTGGCTATGAGAGGCTCTAGAATATGGCCAAGTGTGAGTGGCATAGTGGTTAAGAGGCCTGCTTGCTCTCCATTTTTCAATTCTCTAAGCTTCATCTTAGCTCAAGTTAGCTTCTAATACTCGCCCGCTTTTTCTCGATCAAGATACCTCATTTTTCATTGTTTACCTTGAAGCTAACTTCACCAAGCATGAATCTGCAATATAGTCAGCGAGATAGTTCCAGAAAGTAAAATGAATACTCACACATTGTGCCATCACTAGGCGCCTTGTAAATCTCCACCTCCTGTAGCCCAGCAGCAGCAAATTGCATCCCCTGCTCCTTAGTATCATAATTATGATTCTCGTAACACTTGATCGTTTCTCCCTTTTCGATCTTCAACCTCAGCTTTTCACAATTTACCTCTCTCACCGCCCGCAAAACATTCCAATGCCTCGTCGGATTCACTTCCAAAAATGTCTCCAATTCCCAGTCTTCCGCCTTATACCACTCCACCCCAAGAACGAGATTAGAATGCACAAAGGCGCCTCGAATATACGCCTCCCACACGCCCCCATCATCCTCATACGCACGCCTCACCTTCCCCATATCCTTCTCGGAATCATTGCTGATGTAGAACCGATCTCCCCTTTCTTCATTCATCACCTCAACCCAGCTTTTCAAATCAGCGACTGCGTCATCAAATGGGTCATTCCCGATGATTCCGCCAAGGGAGAGGAACCATTTCGGACGGAACCCGAGATACTCTTGGAGAACTCCTTGGCGTCTGAGAAGGTGCCCCAGAGAGCATAGCATTTCACGTGTTTATAGTTCGAGACTCGTGACATGCCGGCTTCTAGTTCGGAACGATGGAGATCGAGCGCGAAATAAGTCACATCCTTGCCCGCTTTCTCCAGAGCGTCAAGGAGGGGCGTCACTTTTCGGGTGTTTCTTTGAAATCCATCATCAGCACCTGATCAACCAAGGGGGGAGTGGGAGAGGGAATGGGGGTGACATGCCCACACCCAAGATCAATAATCACGGTCCCGGGTACAACATGCTTCACAATCTCACCTCCCTGCTGCTCAAGCAAAGCGATCTCACTCCGTGTGAATTTCTGCCCTGGCAATTCCATGATTTTGACCCAGTTCTTGACCCCTTCCTCGTTGGTTAAGTGCTGAGGGGAGGCGACGGGATCCAGGGGCTGCGTTGAGCATTTGGCGCTGGATCATTGCGCGGAGCTCGTCTGAGACGTGGGTTCTCGCGATGTTGGTTACGCTACGCACAGGGCACGAGGAGGTGATAGATTGGAAGGTTGCCATTTTGTTTTAGGTGGAGGTTTTGGGCTGAGTGGTGGTGTGGGAAGTGAAGAGGATGATTGAGAGGGTTATGCTAAGTTGGAGGATAAGAATTTGATATGAAAAGATTTGTCCTCGCTTTATAGAATATCCATAATTGCTCACCCAGGAGTATAAGGAAATGATGTGATGTTTCTTCTCCTAATTTTGTGAAACATGTGTACTAACCGGCCGGGTAAGGGCTTAATATGTCGTAATACATTTTCGACTGGCGGACGATCGCTACTTGTCTGCTTTAGATGTATGTGTCACGGAAAAGAGAGCGGCGGTGAGAGGCAGTATATAATACACGATTAGCACTTGCAATCGTGGTATCACGTTTTGTGACAGTATGTAGGATGAGCTGTCAATCCAGGTAATACGGCAGTACCGGAAGGGAAATATCGACTGATTGCAGAAACGGGCTAGAAGTGGAAATCCCAATACAGATCAAGAACATTATCCAGGAATTTAATCGCGTCCTCTTTCCATATTTTAATCTTCTACGTATTTTTAACCAAAAGACCATTATCTCATTGTCGATTTTGACAGCTCGCAGCAACTATATCGAATCACATATTTCCGAGGTTAAGCCTCCTATCGTTAGGCAAGGTTAGATTATGCTCAATCGCAATTATTACTCCTCTAGGAGTCTGTTTCAATTCACTAGAGATGTCGTGACAAAGGAGGCGGGAGTGTATATCGAGGTGGCGCCCCGCCTGGTCATTAAGGAAATGAGGTTGGTCAAGATCGGTCGAAGGTAAGAGTTCTGCGAGGTGCTTCGAGTCTCATTTCCAGCTAGGAGAATATAGATCTTTGCGATATCGGATTGCCATTATCTTAGCGATCTCTTGGTATGATATCTCGAGGATAGGTCGATGTCGCAACAGCAGTTGAGACACCGGTTACCCGTGGCACCTCATCGTTAAGCATGTCATTCGCATGCGTTATTTGTTGCCCGAAGCTCGTCAATCCGATTAATAACAATCTGAAATACGGCACATTGTTTATTTATGCTAGTGACGTCTGCGGCGTTCTCTAACGAGTTGACTAGACCTGGAAGATCATTATAAAAGGCTGCTCGCTGTTCCCTTCGCAGCAGCTCGCGGATGGCGGTTGACATCGCGATGGGCATCGGTTCAATTGATGATTTCGAGACGGCAATCCTAGTGTGCCTCGACCAGGTTTGTGCGAAGACATTGGAAGAAATGAATTGCTCGGCTCTCGTTGCTACCACGAATAAAGTTGCGTAAGTCTCCGACGAAGGTGCAAATAGATAAGCAGTCTAGTAGGACTTGCTGGGTAATAACTAAGAGGACAGGTTGTGCGAGAGCAAAAAAGGTGTTGCATCCGTGAGCATGTGCTACCATATCTAAGAGTTTCTGAATATGTTCACGACCATAATTCTCCCGGCCATCCAGATCTCGTGGCATCTGAGCCCAGTCTCGATCTTCTGCGTTCAAGATAGTGAGCGCGCCAATTCCACAACAGCCTTCTGCGTATCACATCCTTAGTCGACAGTAATTCAAGTCCATGTCCATAAGGCACGATATCATGGGATGTGACACGGTCGCACAGAAAAGGGACAACTCATAGGGGGTTTGCAGCACCTTGGTCGATTTTGATAATTGCGAAAAGTTGACAACTGGGCGATAAGGGCAATTTTCAGGGATCTTTACAAAGGTATTATAGAACTAGCTTCTGGAATGGCAAAGCTTAATGTAAACAAACTCGAAATATGAAGCAGATAATGTCGAAAAATGATAACAAGCAAACCCTTCGAGCGAGGTAACATCGGAAAATTGTCCTTGCACTGCGCTATGCTTACAACAGCAAGGATTCCTAAGAGACCGGCTAGGCAAAATAAGTAAATATTGGCTCGGAAACACAGATCTAAGCTGTAAGAGTTCAGAGTATTGTGATTAGACCGGGGGAAAGACTTCTTGCTTCCCAGCAACTTTCAGCTTGTGATGGCTGTGAACTTGTTAAATATAAAATAATTTAATTAATTAGTATTAAGGTTACCAATTAGGTTTGTTAAAATGTATCAGCTTATTTAATAATAATAAAGCTAGGACTCAAGATTGGCCCCACCTCTATAATTGCTCTTTAGTCTTAAAGGCCTTCTCCGGACTTTCCACGCCATTTTTGCACGGGGAGATTTCCATTGATGACCCTGGTTACTCGAAACCAACGGAAATACGGTTTTAATTTCTAACAAAGTTTCATTCTCAAGTCCCACGGAGGAACATTAAGCTTGTCAAGAAAGTTGCGCTTTCCTTTTGCTTCCCTTCTCCGTGTTCTGAACACGATATTAAGATTAAGGCTAAAAAAGAGTTTAATACTCCCACCTTGGATTCTATATCCGAGATAATTAACCTAGCGACATTGTAATGCGTCACGAGTGGTAATCTCCAGGTCTCTAGCATGCGTTTCGCTTCGACTATACTACACGCTTTGTCGAGAATGACGACATCATTTCACTCTTGTTTCGTCTGCCATACAACTTTCGCCATCATTCGGCGTACAACCGCAAGATTCAAGAGTTAATAGCCGGGTGGAGGATCGGAAGTCTTTCGAGATCGGCCGGCTATAGGCCCCTACAACAGCCACTGTCACGGGACTCCTTCGAACACTACCCAACTCTCCGAGGCCGAAGTCACTTAGTATTGAACTTCAAGAAGGAAGCAGCTAGGATTTCTGTGGAGCTGGAAGCAAACCAAAGATATCTACATCGACCATGCTAAAGCCGAATTTTCTCCTAAGACTTGCGAGCAATATGGGAATAACAAGTATTATGGCAAGCCTTAGACACAAGCAGTGAATAATATCACTAGATGTGGAGGCAACGGTGCATCTGCAGCTATATGGAAGAGACTTGCTCTCGGCGTCGACGGTCTTGATGATACAGTATGCAACGGATCGCGGAAGCATGGATCGTAAACTGCATTGGGCTTACGGAAGGCTGTTCGGAACGGCGGCTGGGTAAGTCAATCTCCCGAGTCACTCTACGGTAATTGGAGGGATTCTGGCTGAAGGCCAAAATTTGCACATCATACTCCTGAACCCAGTCAAAGCTTTGCCTCGGTTGCAAAGTCTATACGTCACACCCCAGTTTCAATGAGTGATAAGTCCACTAGCATGTGAGTTTTCACGGGACCTTGTGGGGCCTCAAGTGCTTTAGTTTAGCTCAAATTTGAACTAGTTATCGTCTCCGGTGACTGGGCTCATGAGTCCTCAAGATCCTTCCGGATTCTGAATCTGGACGCGACAAGGAAGTGTTATCAGGCTTCTGAGCCACAAGGAAACACACAGATTGGGTCCATTCGTTATCAGTGGATAGCAAGCGTTTGGGGATTTGAATCCGGGTATCTAGCATGATAAGAAAGAAGACACTGAGGCAGTGAACTTATAAAATGTTTCAATCGACAAAGCTATTGACCATTGCGTCTGTCTGGAAGCTCAAAACTGGACAGAACCATGTGTCCGAATGCAATTTTGGACTTGGCTTCCCCTCTGTGCAGCCCTCGGGCATAGTATCAGATTACTTGAAGCCACCCAGACGAATCTCGGAAGGAACGTTGTTCGAGTAAGCACATATTTGCTACAGTAAATTATTGTGATCGTTACAGTCTGACAGACGCGGCCTTGCTCTCCTGTTCCGGTACCTGGGTCACCAAAACACCCTTCTTGATTGCGCTCTCCAAATTCTCCAACACAAGCAGCTCCATGTTTCTCTGTCACCAAAAAGTCAGCATACAGTTCCTCATGAAGCACGAGAACATACCTGAGTCTCAAACGTCGCCGTTCCAACATGCGGCAACAACACCACATTGGGGTTGTTCATCAACCCCTCATGAATCTTTGGCTCCTCCTCATAAACATCCAACCCGGCACTAAACACCTTCCCCGAACCCAACGCCTCCACCAGAGCCGCCTCATCAATCAACTTTCCCCTTGCCGTATTCACCAAAATAACACCCTTCTTCATGATATCAAACTCTTTCCTCCCGATAATACCCACCGTCTCTCTCCTTAGACTACAGTTCAAGCTCAAGACATCACTCGTCTTTATCAACTCTTCGAAACTGACATACTTGGCTCCCTTCTCTAGGTCTGGCGACAGACGACTGCGGTTGTAATACTGGATATTCATCCCAAAAGCTCGCGCCCTGGCCGCCACCTCCTGCCCAATCCCCCCCATTCCCAAGATACCCAGAGTCTTCTGTTGAGGATCATAGCCTAGCTGAGCCGCGCCTCGCCATTTGGAGTTGCGAACTGCATTGTATGGAATATGAATTCGGCGCAGAGCACCAAGCATGAGGAAGATGGCAATGTCTGCGGTAGCGAAGTTAACGGCCCTAGGAGTGTTGGCTACCTGGATATTGCGGGAGGTGCAAGCAGCGACGTCGATATTGTCGTAGCCGGCGCCGTTGTGGCAGATGTATTTCAGAGACTTGGGGAGTTGGGGGACGAGCACTTCGTCGAAGGGACCGGTCAACTGTTTCAGTCAGGATGGCTTCCCACAAATCCAGCTCGGCCGCGGGGTGACGCACCGAGGTTGACTCATTACTCCTGTAAATAGCAACAACATTATCAAATGTGCCATCACCGCAGGCTTTGATGAACTCTTGTCTTGTCTTGCCGGTAAATGTCTCGTAGATATCAGTCAGCATATGGAAACAGCGGCCTGGATGTCTCCATGCCTCACCTGTAACTCTGCGAAACTTGAGCATTCTTCCCATTCCCGCTTTGCGTGTGTAATTCCGCCGATCAGCAACACGGCCGGTTTGATCATCGTGACTGGAATAATCTGATCTCTCAGATAGTAAGATAGTATTAGTTGGGAAATGGAACGGGTAGGTCGATTACTGGCAAGCTGTTTGAGTTAGACAGTGCGAAGAGGCAGCACTCGAAATACCGAGAGAGGAGAAGAGAAGAGAAGAGAGAGAAGTCGGGGAGTGACGAGATACCGTACTATACTGTACTACTAAGCTGAGGCGCGAAGAAAAAGCAATCAACCCCACGATGGCGGGGTACAAGGTAATTAATTGAATGTTCCGGTCCCCTTTCCGTCCACCGAAGGAAGCTCCCTTGCTATCTGGGACCAATTATATCCAGTCGTCATACTCTAGACTCGCTCGTCTGAAGCCGCGATAGGCGGCATGACGGGTGAGCTGTCGATTTTCAATTGCCGGGTTGTCCAGAACAACCGAAACCCGTCGGCCTTTGACGGTTGGCCCCTTTGTAGTCGGGTGTCGGCCCATGCTGACCCGATAGACGAGTGCAGTATCAAATGTGCCGCGGCTCAGTCTTTTCGTTGGAAAGGTTCTCTTCATGATGAGGATGAGATATCCATTTTAAACGCAATATACTATATAGTACTGCTTGGGCTTATTCCTTCTCTGCTACAATCTCCGCCAAAAAAAACCCAAGATATCTCGTCCTATGCTTATACTTCTCTGCCTTGCGATAAATTGCAACTCGCCAGATGCAGCTGAACGCTTCCGCGATCGGCTCCTCTCCATTAACTTTACATGTAAGATCTTACATTTCCTCGCCAACATATCGCAACTAACAAGATGAGCAAAACACACCTTCAAGTACTCTTTACCCTACCCCTCCATTCCTAAACTCCAGAATGGCCGCGTCATTTCACTAGGTACAAATGGACAATATTAAGTCTCAGCTTATATTTCAATAAATTTGGCTGCAGCTTACTTCACCTCTGCATCAGGCGAAGGTCCCGCATGGCTAATCCAGCATTCCAGCATTCCATCATTCCATCAACTCCTCCTTTCTTACATTTAGCCAAGCGAACGTCCTATCTTAAAAAGTAAGTAATGATAAACTCCCTTGTTCTTTGCCGAAAATGCCGTTCCCTCTCCCCGTAGAATTACCGGTTACAATCTGGCGCTCCCTCGAGCTCCATACCTGTCTTTGTATTTTGACTGTCCAGTGTCTGGAAATTCACGGAGTCGCGGCAAATGCTCGAGCAAATGCTGGCGAGACTTGGCCTGCGTTGGAAGGGTCTTGAGGAATACCTCTATTTTCGAGCATCAAATCCTTCCGCTGGAAATAAATCCGAGGTTTGAAGCCACCTGGTCCTAATGGAAGGCGTGGTCTTGATTCATGATGACAGAATCACGGACTCTTTCCCCTAACGCCAGGTCCTAATGAAATCGAAGGATGTATATAAATTAAGGAAGTTGTATCTGATCCAATATATTCGTACCTCTGTAGTAGTATACATCTTTCATGGCCATCGGAATACAGTTTAGATAACATCTACCTAGCGTCGTTTTAGTCAGTTAGTAATCATTTAGCCCAGTACAAGCAACTGACTGGTTAATTGGCTGAAAGGCAACTGACCAATCAGACTAACTAACTAACACGCATATAAAATTAACGCTGTTTAAAAGGTTAAGAAGAAGACTATTCGAGCTTATATATTTTTTAGTATTTCTTATAGAAAATCGCGTGAAATTATACCACTAGCAAAGCTCTTTTATAAAAGAAATAGATTTTACTTTACAGTATCTAAACTGCTACAAAGCCTGTAAAAATGTTTTGCCTAACTAATAAGGCCTCGGCCCGGTGCAGCCTGGCTAACTAAAGACGATTATTTTGGTTATATAATCACAATTTGGCCGTCAGCATCAATATTAACATTAACTTTATGCACGTCGCAAACTTTAGAATGGAATCACAGCCATCATCACTATGGCGAACAAGGCATACCAGACAGGTCTCTATCGATACTCGCCACTTGCATCACCTGATGGAATCCGTCTCCTCACTCTCCGCGGGGGAAAGCAACATACAATCATCGAATGTAGCCTCACCCAAATCTCCTTGACTTCAACAACGGCATACAAAGCCTTGTCCTACACTTGGGGTCTGATAAAATTCAAGTCCCAATTATCATTGATGGCTTTGTGCACCATGTGCAAGAAAACCTAGCCTCGGCTCTCCAGCATCTCCGACGTGAAGACCTGGATGAGGTTCTCTGGATCGACGCTATCTGTATCAATTAATCGGACGTCAATGAGAGAAATCGGCAGGTATTGAGAATGGGCAAGATATATCAGATGGCCCAATCTGTACAGGTTTGGCTGGGACCGCCGAAGGACGACAGCTTTTTGGCGATGGCACTGATTGGTGAACTTAACGATGGTGATTTGAGGGTGGGCGTCCAGGATGACATCCGACGAGGTGGAGAGAGAGTTTTGATGAGGCGAAAGGAATGGATTGCTGTGGCGAAGTTGATGGATAGACCTTGGTTCCGACGGCGATGGGTCATTCAGGAGATTGCCTTTGCAGCAGACGTTTCTGTCCACTGCGGAGCTCTCAGATGCGGCTGGACCGAGTTCTCCTTATTCCTGGAGTCTTGGGGAGCAAAGGTATGGGGGATTTTGAAGAACCATACTAATACCATATGGAGTAATTCTGGGATAAAAGGTGGTCGTGGTGACTTGACAGCTCAAGCAGCTGCTCGTCTGATCATAGCCTCGAAGGATGTTATCCGGCGGGATAAATCAACGAATACCACGCACCGCTTACATACTCTCGAGGCTCTGGTCTTTCTATTCCCGGATTTCAAGGTTACTGACCAGCGAGATATCATGTACGCTTTAATTCCTCTTGCAAAAGACGCGCACGATTCAAAGGATTGGTTTCCGGACTACTCAAAGACACTCCAAGAAGTCTGGGAGCAGTACACAATCTACATTGTACAGATAACAAACAGTTTGAACATCATTTGCAGACCGTGGGCCCCGCAAAAGATTACTTGCCCCTCCTGGATTCCTTGCCTATCAGACCAGCTCGCTGAACATGATTCAATGGTCCAAACCCCGCGATCGCGGTCCAACCTTCTGGTTGGTGCACCACATAATAACAACTATCAAGCCGCAGGTATATCTGTCGCTAAGTTCCAGCATATTGGAAATTCTCTTGTTGTAAAGGGACTTTGGGTTGATACCATTGCCGCGCTGAGCTCGACCGCAAGGGAAGGGGATATCCCAAGAGACTTGCGCCAGATGGCTCTCGAGTATGCCGGGATACACCCAGCCGCACCACCTGCTCTTGACTCTACAGATTACGACGCAAAAATGGAGGTCGTTTGCAGCACACTTGTTGCAGGTAAGTACAATTTACAAGTAGAAGATAGGGTGGATCGAGCTTTGGTGGCGGCCCTAGGAGACATGCTCAGCTGAAAATATTCTGTTCATCGCGTCGTTTAGGGTCTACAGTAGCACAGAGGCTCGGGTTGTCTTTTGAGCTGTAAAATGCGCCATTTCTCTTATCTTGGAATAGGGTACGCCACACGACAACGGGAGCAGCGTTTCCAATATGCTAACGCATAGCAAAAACGCCACCAATTTGATTATCAATACTTGTGAAAGACATGTATTGATAATCAAATACCGCGGGTACCGCCGATATTCATCTTGAAAACCTGGACGTCACTCCCTGCTTCCTATTCTCGAACACCTTCTCATTGCCACTAAATTTATGACTAAGTGATCGAGACACGAGATAAAGACTCTTTGTTAACACTTCAAAATGTTCGCCCCGAAGCGATGTATTCTTCTATCCTTGACGACTAGCCTGACCATCGACCTGGCATCTTCCCAATCAACATGTTACTGGCCTGATGGAACCGTCGCTCCAGACTACGCTCCCTGTAGCACGTCTGGTGCTACTTCTATGTGTTACTACACCCCACATGCAGATACGTGTGAGCCCAATGGGCTCGTTTTAAATCTGAATGGCGTGTACTACCGAGACGCATGCACAGATCCCACTTGGAAGTCCCCTGGTTGTGTTCTTCTCTGCCCCTGTGAGCAATTATCCGCATATTCAGAATCCGGGAGGAGAAGATACTAATATTCTTTAGGGAACACTACTTACTCTGATTTACTCCAATGCACCGATGGTAGTTTCTGTTGCGGATATTCAAACACGACATGCTGTGCTTCGAGAGAAGGATATTATCTAGCATCCGCCACTCCTTCTATAATATCCACTGGCCTTCTGCCAACGCAAGCTTCGAGCGCTAAATCAACACCATCCTCTACCACCGGTCCCTCCGGTGCCATAACCACTACAAATGCGAGCGGCTTGTCCACGGCAAGCTCGAACAAATCTTCAAATCCAAACACCCTCGCAATCGGTCTGGGCGTCGGCCTTGGGTCCGCTCTACTACTTGCTCTAAGCTGCGGGACCTGGTTCTGGCTGAGAACAAAAAGACGAGAGAAAGGCGGATCTCCTTCGGCGCCGATGAAACACGATACAAAGTCTGAAAAGGAGGGGAATGCTACAGAAGAAAAAATGATTTTGGATGTCACAGCGCAAGAGATGAGTGGGAGTGGAAAACCTCTTGTTTCTAACCTAAATTCCAAAGAGGAAAGGGTGCCAGATATCTATGTGCCGGAATTAGGTGAAAATATAAGGCCTGTAGGCTATGAGCTGGGTTCCGGCAGCATGGCTAGGCCAAATATTGATATTCCGGAGCTTGGCGGAAATGAAAGGCCTGTCGCCTAAGGCTTCTAGCCCGAGCCAGAGCAAGTAAGTGAGCGAGCGAGGGGTATATGTGCCCTTGAGAGGCGCTGGTCGGGAGCCAGACATGAAAACAAATCAGAGAAGAAGGGGCTCTGAGGGTTCATTGGGTAATGTCTATCATTGCGGTCTGATATTCCATTATAAGACTAAGTTACTATGCACTCCCATCGTTGTATTCCCTGCGATCGATCTTTCGATAGCCAGGCAAGCCTGAAGCAGCACAAACAAACCTCATTAGCGCATGCCTTCAACTGTATGCCTTGCAATCGTCGTTTCAATAGCGAAGAGGCCTTACAGCAGCACCTGCGGAAGTCACCAGCGCACGCTCCGTCCTTCCACTGTGACGACTGCGATCGATCTTTCAATAACAAAAGACGCGTTGCAACAACACCTGCGGAATTCACTAGCGCATGCCCCGTCCTTTGAATGTGATGACTGCGATCGGTCCTTCGACAGCGAAGAGGCGCTACAACAGCACCTGCGGGGCTCCCGTATTCACCAACAGGATACGGAAACCCCTTTGGATGTCTTTTTCCGCTCTTTCCCAACGTTTGATTATGACCCTTTTCTCTCACCAGCTACTTCGTATGCCAACTTGCGGGAACACGAAGGATGGCGCCGTGGCGATGCCGCGTCCAAAGATGCATGGAACAGATATCAAGACGCGCTACAAAGCGAACTGCACATGTGGTACGGTGCAGAGAACGATATGACTGCGTGGCATGCGCTTTGTCGCGCGATTGGTATCAAGCCGCTTCCGAAGACATATGAGCTATGCGAGGAGGTAGGAGACTGTGTAACAAAATTCGGTAGATTTATACTGATGCGGATTATAGGCTGTACGAAGGACACACGTTAATATCGTTGATTTAATTGAATGGGGACGAAGTGGTAGTGGGGAAAAAGTTCAAACCTGGCGCGATGTGGCAAAGCTGCGAGCCTACACCAAGGAGACAGGCAAGATATTTCGTAACACATTCGACCAAGAAAGTGGCAATGTTGTCTTGAGACACCTGCTTCGAAAGATCTTTCGAGAGAGCTTATGAAAAGCTCGAGTCGGGATGTTGGGGATGTGGAAAGCGGTTTTGATGGTGCGGTTCACGGAGATTAGGGGAGATCGCAGGACGAAGTTGTTTACGCTCGCGACTATCCGGCGATAGGTGACAGAATACAGTTATTCAGAACGCAGCACAGTTTGCTGACATGTCTTCAGTAGTGGTGAGGCTGCTGATGCTTCGTGAATTGTAAGATGTCGTTTAGTGCGGCTCTTGCGAACAGGGATCCAGAATCGGCCCCGAAAGAACCCCTGCCTTACTCTTTCCAATTTTAGCCGGCGGCAGTCGTAGCCGAGGAGCCCAAACGGGTTGCCCCTGTCCACCGTGGGCTCACCTCCTTGGCTCACTTGCTCAGCCTGGCTCAGGTTTGGCTCACCCACAGCA